>BEHA01001743.1:15795-32290 GCA_002897215.1 Eschscholzia californica subsp. californica
TTCCTTAAACTTTAAATTGATGTAACTTTTGTTTGAGATGTCGGATTTCTATAAAAATTATATATTTAGAAATGATTTTTCATTAGCATTCTAACAAGATCCACTTTCAATATATTTTTTCAAAAAAAAAACCCTAGAAAAAAACGACGTTTTTTTCCTTTACGTTTTTCTACAAACGTGTTTGCAACAATCTGATCTGCAAACATGTGTTTGCATAATGTAAACTGTAAACATGTGTTTGAATAATGTAAACTACAAACTGTGTTTGCAAAATATAGATTGCAAACATGATATGCAAGCTTTGCAAAATATAATCTTGAGTTGCATATCTTGCAAACCCGATTTGCAAATCGAGAATATAATCTTGAGTTTCTTAGATTGCACAAAGTTTTTTGTTTGGACAGACGCTTGATTCGATCTTAGTCGACCTTAGATTCTCGCAATTCAAACTTGGACAACAAGAGAAAAGACGGACCCCCACTCGCCCTAAAGTTGGATTTAAGATCAAACAAAAAATTACCAATCCTACCTAAGTAGGAGAGATTCATTTGAAGAAAATAGAATAGTAATCAAAATCTAAGAAACACTAAAAACTACATCAAAGACCCCCAATATGTGATTTTTATCAACTTTTTGTAGCACAAGCATTTACAATCAATAAGTAATAAATATCACTTTTACCTAAAACTCTGGACTCACAGAGAAATTTTATGTTTTTGATTAAGATAGAATGAGTTTCATATGAGGAAAATAACTTGACAAAACAAACAAGTCATACAAATACACACAATGAAAGAGAGAAAACACATTCTCATTATGTCTAATACTCTTCTTTAATGTCTTCTTACTTTCTCTTTCTTCATTAATCTTGAAGTTCTAACTCTTCCTTAACATATTTCAGCATTTCAATCCTCCATTAAACCCACTGCAATTCCTTATTGGTTATGTCTTTCTTCCTGGAAAAGTACTTTTGCTCCTTGCTATCTTCCTCATATAACTCATTTCATTTGTGGTTTAAAGTGAAGGTAGAAGAAGATGTTAATGAAGATCGATCTCTGGAAAGTATGGAGAAAGCTAGAGTGAAAGAGAGTAAGAGAAAATGAGGTGGAGATAAAGTGATTATATACCTTTACTTCGAAGAATATTCAAAACTATCCATGATGATTTCGAAATCGTGGAAGTAGTAATACCGAAATCTCTCGAATCCACTGTTTTCCATGATTTAATATCAAAGCAACCTACACAAGATTACAGAAAAATCATTAACTTAGCAAACAATCCATCTTCAAAAGATGCCCATTTTGTTCACCTTTTCTCTTAGCATTAAATCCTAAGATCCATCAGACTTGGAAAAAAATTGAAACCTTTTTGTTTTCAGCTAAAGTTTAAGATTCCCTGATTCTCAAACCCTATCCACAATATGAGATTGAAAGATTATAAAGAAAAAAACTTAACAACAGTTTAATACTAGTTTTAAGAGTACCAAGCCACCAAACAATCTAAATTAATGCGTCTGTGAAATTTGAGGGAGAGAGTAGCTACACCCGGTTAAACTAATGCAAAAGTCTACATAATTACCTTGTAAGCTTCAACATTAGCAATGATCCTTTCGGAAACTGAACTGGTTGTTATGCTTTTAGGGCTTTCAAGTGTCCTGAAGATTCCCAAGCTCTTTCCAGCCGAATAAGGATCAGCCGAGTACTACAAGTATTAATAAAAAAATAATTTTTTTAAGTTATTTGAACCAAATCGATGAAACTTGAAATGCGGCAACACGGCAAGAAAAATATATCTTAAGTAGCTTGCACTTACTTCAAGAGATGGATTGTTCTCTGCAGTTGTTCCATGAACCACCAATGATATGTTGACTGTTGTTATCTTCTCAATCCAAGAAGATCATATAATTAAGCACAAAAATGGAACTGAAGAAAATAAAATTTACCAAGGATCAGTTATATGTGTCCTACAAGTTACACAGAATTATATAGGATCACCGCCAGAGCAAATCACATTTATTTTATCAGGAAAATAGACATTTTAATTTCTTGAGATCACGGATCGTATATATGCAGTGGCGGATTTTAGCATTTACCTAAGGGGGGTTATTATAAAGATGGGAGACAAATGAGAAAAGCATCCCAAAATACTAGTAATAAGGGGCACCTATACTTCAACAGGTCAGCTTCATCCACTTTATCTATCAAGCACACAATTCATAGACCTCTATAACATTGACTGCTTACATGATTCTCTATCTAATCTATATGCATGGGATTAAATGAATAAATGTATCTATCAAGCACGTGATCCACCTGAAGTTACAAACTCAGCTAACAACACCTCAATCCAGCAGCCCTACCATGAAATGTATCACGGAACCTCCTTCTTCACATGCTGAAGTACAGAACTTGAGTGACACAAAGAAAGAAATGAGCAACTAACAAATTTTTGTCCCAAATTTTTTCATGTAAATCTAAACATGAAAAGAACATCTCTTTCAGACATTTCATCGAACAGCTTGCGTCCACATTCAACAAATCCACATTAAACATGTATATGGCCATTGAAATTGATGAACCATTATGAAAACTAAATTATAGTAAAGAATATGAACTTAAAAAACGAAAGTAAATAATTGATGAACCATTGAAATTCAGATTGGAAACTATTTTCCACAATTCGACACTCAAGAAAAGCCCTAATTCTTTGTATAGAACGAACAATAAGAGAATAAGAAACCCTAGAACGAAATATTTACCTCAGAACCATGAACCACGGCGGAATTATCCTCCTCTCAGCTCTTAATCGGCTTCCATGGCGGATTTCTTAGGGTTCTGTCGACTGCCATAATGTAGAGAGAAAGAGTATAAAATCAGTACCAGGGTAATATTAGTATTTATTTAAATTTCGTTTTAATTTTTTACCTGATTAACAATTTTCCATATTATTTAAACCCTAACCAGTTATTAACCAGTTATTTAAACCCTAACCCAAACCAAAATTCATACCACTTGTCTTGTCCGATAAGGAAATACAATAAAATTTTACTAAAAATGATGAAATTTCTAGTGAAGGAAGAAAAAAGTTGAAAATATAAGACAAACCCCAAAAAATGATTCATACAAATTTATTGATGATATAACTGATGAAGATAAGATGGCCCCCTAATTTGTGACCAATTAAAAATTTTAGTCCTTATATGTTTGCCTAGTACACGAAAATGGTCCCCAAGATTTATTTCTTGTCAATTATCTTCAACTCCTATTTACTTTCCCTTTTTAGTTCAATTACTCCATGTTCTTTCCTTTTTTAGTTCAATTACTCCATGTTCTTTCTCAATTCAATGTTAATTACAATGAGAAATCAACCCCTCTTTTATAGTCAATCAAGAGAGAGAGAAAGAGTAATAACAGAAAGGAGTTTAGAGAGGGAGAAAACGCCATTAAGTAACTAATTCAAGAATTAGTTATAACCCAATATTTCTACTAACTACACCCAACTGAAGTGCCTCTTCTCTTAAACATATGAGTATTTTCTCTTATAACTGAGAGTGCCTACATCTTTATGATGTTAGGTAAATCTGTTAGCTTCATCACTCTCATCTCATTCTCCTCAAATCATCTCTCTAACTCTGTACTCTCTTACAGCCCCCCTCAAACTAATGATTCAGCGAGGGAAGAAGCATTAGTTTGCTTCTAATATAGTCAAACTGAGAGTACAAAATGTCCTTGGTAAAAATATCAGCCAAATTCTCTTCAGAAGTCACGAAGAAAATCTCCAATGTGGAACTCAACACTAAGTCTCTAATAAAATGATAATCAATTTCGATGTGCTTCGTCCGAGCATGGAACACTGGATTTGAAGCAAGGTATTTTTCTCCCATATTATCACAAGACAAAGACATAGGAGTGACGACTGAAACACCAAGTTCTTCAAGTAAGTTGGATACCCACAATAGCTCAGAGGTTGCTAGAGAGAGAGCACGATACTCAGCTTTTGTGGAAGATCTAGAAACTGTTGACTGCTTCTTTGAAGACCAAGAAATCAAAGTAGAACCCAGAAATATACAATAGCCATTAGTGGATCTACGAGTGTCAGGACATCCTCCCCAATCTGAATCTAAATATCCTCTTAACACGGACAAGTTTCCTCTTTTAATCTTAATACCAGCCCCAATTGTGCCTTTCAGATATCTAAGTACCTTCTTGAGAAGTACAAGATGGTTTGTCCTAGGCTCATGCATGAATTGGGATAAGTAATTTACACTAAAGGTGAGATCTGGTCGAGTCATTGTTGCATATTGTAAACCCCCTACCATGCTCCTATAAAACACACCATTGTCAATGAGCTCACCATCCAATTTGGAAAGTCTCTTGCCCACAGATACTGGCACCACACTGGGCTTAGAGTCAGGAGACCTGCTTTATCAAGCAATTTATGAATATATTTAGTTTGAGTGAGAACCAAGGAAGACTCATGTCTCTGAACTTCAATACCCAAAAAATAATGAAGGTCCCCTAACCTCTTTGTAACAAATTCCTTAGTGAGATTAGTTATGAGTTTATCAAGGAGAGACATAGTGGTTCCAGTGAGGATTATATCATCCACATAAAGGAAGAGAACCATCATTTGCTCATCACACTGAAAAAAAAAACATTGATGTATCTGAACTACTCTTGATAAAACCCCAACTTTGAACATATGTAGCTATTCTGGTAAACCATGCTCTAGGAGCCTGCTTGAGCCCATAAATAGCTTTGTGTAAGTGACATACAAAATCAAAGCACTGTAACAAATCCTGAAGGTTGTTTCATATATACTGTTTAAGTTAAGTGCCCATGGAGAAAGGCATTAGACACATCCAATTGATGAATAGGCCAGTTGTGAGTAATTGCTAAAGTAAGGACAACTCTAACTGTTTGAATCTTAACAACTGGACTAAAAGTCTCCATACAATCTATGCCTTCTTGTTGATTATACCCTTGAGCAATAAGCCTAGCCTTATACCTTTGTAAGGAACCATCAGAGTTGTAGTTAACCTTAAATACCCACTTACAACCCAGCACATTCATATGTGATTCTCTAGGAATCAAAGACCATGTCTCATTTTTTACAAGAGCATGAAACTCCTCTTCCATTGCATGTTTCCAATGCTCATTCTTACTAGCCTCTTTGTAACTTGTAGGTTCTATGATAGAGGGTAGAGGGACACTTGAGAGAAGAGCATGAGGAACAGTAAAGTGAGCCACATGGTCAGGAATGGTTTTAGGCCTAACAATACCACTCTTTAGTCGAGTTCTCATAGGATGGACATTAGAATCTGGCATATGAGGGACATTAGGATGGACATTAGAGTCTGGCATGTTAGGAACATTAGGTGGACTGGAAATAGAAGACTCCACAGCCTCAGTTGCTCAAGGAGAGAAGAACTAGAGAGAGGAAGTGGAGAGATATAACTCTCTGAAGTGGAAGGCAAAAGAGTCTGATCATCTAAGGAATAGGTAGTATGATATGAGGGAATTGATACATCCATGTTAGCAGGTAATGAAGGTAAAGGAAAAAATTCGATAAGAAGAAGTGGGTTCCTTCCCCAAGCTGGAACTTGAATTGGATAGGTGCATCTCAGTGGCATAAGGAAATGAAAACTCATCAAATATGACATGTCTGGAGACATATTCTTTCCCAGTGGCAATGTCTAAACATTTATACCCCTTGTGTGTTGAGCTATACCTAATAAAAATACATTTTGAGGACTTAAGATTGAGCTTATCCTCTTTAATATTTCCCAAATAAGGATAGCAAAGAGACCCAAAGACTTTAAGCATAGCATAATCAGGAGTTCTATGAAAAAGAATTTCATAAGGAGTTTTATAGTCTAGTAGCTTACTTGGAGTTCTGTTGATAATGTAAGTAGCAGCAGCATAGGCATGAAACCAGAACTCTTTTGGCATAGAAGCTTGGAACAACAAGGTATTGCCCACTGAAGTTATTTGCCTATTCTTCATTTCTGCTCGACCATTTTGTTGTGGTGTGTATGGGCAGGAGCTTCTAAACACAATTCCACATTTTCTCAGTTGAGACTAAAACTCTCCTTTGCTTAATTCAGGTGCACCATCACTTTGGAAGCTTCTGATGGGTAAAGAGAAGAGCTTCTCATGTTGTTTCTGAAAATGTTCAAAACACTCTAAGCTGTCAGACCTTAGCTTCATAGGGTATATCCAAAAGAACCTACTAAAGTCATCAAGGAACAGTATATAGTATCTGATCCCAGACTTAGTTGTAACAGGTGATGGACCCCAAATGTCACAATGCACCAACTGAAGAGGTGTAGTTGTGTTATTTTCTGAAGTAGAGAAGGCAATCTTTGGCTTTTTCCTAATTGACAAGATGAACACACATTCATAAAGTTCTTAGATGTAATCTTGATCATATTATCTTTTTCCAAAGATAGAATCACCTCCTGAGCAGCATGTCCCAACCTATTGTGTCATATCTCAGCAGTTGATGTTGCTATACATGCTATTTCTGTCCCTTCCTTTGGTACCACATAGGGATCCATTTGAAAATCTATACGGTAAAGATTATTCACCATTGGACCTTCTGCTAGGGTATCTTTTGACCATAGATCTCTTATGAGAAAGCCGCAAGGAAGAAACTCCACACTACAAAAGTTTTCTTTTGTAAATTTTGATATTGACAACAAGTTTTTCTGTATAGTTGGAACATGTAGCACCTTCTTAAGTTGAAAAGCATTTGACCCAGTAACTAAGGTTGCTTGACCAGTATTAGCAATGTTCAGGCATTTTCCATCTCCAATCATAACTCTATTTGATCCTTGATAAGGAATGGCAGAAGTAAGGTTTTCTTTTGTGTGAGTCATATGACTTGTTGCACCTGTGTCAGCTATCCACCTTTTGTCCTTGGTATTTAAAGATAGATAAGCATTCTCATCGATTGAACTTTCATTTTCTAGGTCAGAACCATAATGAGCTTGTTCATCCTCACATTCTTGTGAGTCCAATTCTTCTTCTCCTTCTTCTTCATCTTCAATTTCTTGAAGATGTAGATTTGCCAAAGTTTTATTTGCAGACTTGGAAGCTTCTGAGGAGAAGTCTGTGAACCTCATCCTATGCTGTCTAGCTGTGTGACCCCACTTATAGCATATACCACAAGGTACAGTAGTAAAATCAAAGAAACTGTTTCTTGTCTGGGTCATGGATGGTTTTGAATTTGGTCTGAATTGTGCCTTCTGTCCATATTCAAGACTTTGATTTTGATTTGAGAACTTCATGGGTGATGACCTGAAATTGGTTTTATTCTGAAATTTCTTTACAAAATATAGTTCACTTGAATCACTAGGTGGTTCTTGTTCCTTAAGCCATTGTTCATGATGGGTTAATCTACTTCTAAGTTCACCAAAACTTAGCAACCCATCTCTATTTTGTATGGTAATTACAAATTGTGAGTATTCTTTTCCTAATCCTTGAAGCACAGTTCTTGTCAATTCATATTCAGGTACTCTATCATTCACAACTAGTCAGCAAGTTTTTTAATCTTGCTTAAGTATTCAGATATAGATGATGAACCCTTCTTGAAATTTTGAAGTTTATTCCTTAATGAGGATTTTTGGGCTTCAAATTCCTGAAGAAACACCATTTCTAAGTAACACCAAATCTCTCTAGAGGTCTTTAACCCTAGGATAGCAGAAGCAATAGACTGTGTGATAGTTGCTTTTATGCAAGATTTCACAAAACTATCAATTTTCCGCCATTGGAGATAAACTGGGTTTGCTACATCTCTTCCTTCCACCACAGTTAACTGAGGGGGTTCACTATAGATGCCATCGATGTAGCACACTAGGTCATTTCCAATCAAGACATTTTCTACCTGATCTTTCCAAACAAGAAAGTTTGATCCATCTAATCTAGCAAATATAAGGTTTGTGAGATTTGGATTATAAGATGCCTGATTTTGATTTGGATTCATCTTTCAATGTTGAAGTTGTTCTTTGATGATGAAGACTGTATCTCTGATTCTTTGATGACAGAAGATTAGCTTCTTTCTTGTGTTCTTGATTTCAATTTCTCTTTGAAAATCGATTCTAGGGTTCTGGCTTTGATGCCATGAAAAACTATGAATTTCTTGAAGTAAAAATACTCTTATTAACTTCTCAATTCAATGTAATTACAATGAGAAATCAACCCCTCTTTTATAGTCAATCAAGAGAGAGAGAAAGAGAGAAAACGACATTAACTAACTAATTCAAGAATTAGTTATAACCCAATATTTCTACTAACTACACCCAACTGAAGTGCCTCTTCTCTTAAACATATGAGTGCTTTCTCTTATAACCAAGAGTGGCTACATCCTTATGATGTTAGGTAAATCTGTTAGCTTCATCACTCTCATCTCATTCTCCTTAAATCATCTCTCTAACTTTGTACTCTCTTACAGAGAGTGATCCCTTGACATATCTCTAACTGTTTAACTTATTAGTGTTTGAGTTTGAACCAATGGAAATTAAGTCTTCACATATTTTCAAAATAACTAAATATTTCTTTACACAAATGACGTCGCATATTTAAATAATACAAGTTCAGAATTTTGCATTGCAGAATCAAAAAAATAACCACATGACTATGTATCATAATTTCATTTGCGACAAAAACAATATATCTTTTCATTCCAAAATATCACACCTACTTTGGGAGACAATCGCTCACCTGACATTCTTCATCAGACATTTCCCTCGTAGCAGCATTTGTGAAATGTTTATTACACATACATCTATTGCTTTGTCTTTGTTCAAAATGGTAGCAACTTACCAAGCACGGAACCACGATTTGAATTTAAATAAGACTAATAGGAAATTTCTATAAAGCTAAGTTGTATTTACGGAAATAAACACTCGGAAAGACTAGATGCAAAAACCATTTTTTTTGTGAATATTGCATATTTCGCATAATTATTTTCATAACTCACACATATTTTAGTGGGTAATCTGGTCAAATTTATCTTACTTTTTTTTCATTTGGAAAAAATAATTAATTAATCACTTTATTGTAGTCTTTAGCTCCCTATGACATTTTTGTAATTTATCTTAAGAAGGGAAAGGTCGTAAACACCTCTGAAAATCAATTTTGAAGTTGGGTATCACTTTCTTTCTCTAAACCACGTTTTTTCTAACATATTCACATCCCTTCTGTCTAAACTAGTTTATTCTTAATGATTCTCTATTATTCAGGGTCTTCAAGTCTGTTGATTGACGTTTCCAATCTCAGAATGACTTTATTCGGGATCTTCAAGTCTGGTGATTGACGTTTCCAATCTCAGAATGACTTTATTATTCGTGAACCATTCTCTTTTTTCTCCAAGAACTCTGAAATCTATCAACACGTTTGAGGTATTAATTGTTGATTTAATTCGTTTACTGAACTACCCACTAATCAACGATTGTTGATTGAACAAGATTATTGAAGAAAATACTTGTTCATTGTTGGTTTTTGTAAAGAAATATCAAACCCCTAATATCAATAAGTTTTCATTTCATACAATGTTACTTCGTAACCCGTTTGCATTTTGCAAAGTTTCACGACAATTTGCAATGCTTTACAATGGTTTTGCAATTATTTGCAAAATGTTTACAATTGTCTGAAATTTGTTGTAATGGTTTACAGATTGTTTGTACTGGGTTGCAACTATTTGCAATTGTTTTCACTGGTTTGCAACGGTTTACATTCACTCGCAAACAATTTGTAATGATAAGCATGATAACCTCCTAAGTTAAACTAAGAATGAAAGAGGTCATTTAGTGGTGAAGTTTCCCTTTTCCGTGTGGATCCACAATAGTTTATCCTTGCTACATTTAGGTGTTGTTTGTTTTTTCATTTTTTTCAGATCTGAAATCTGAATTTGGATCATTTCAGATTTCACATGTTTGTTTTTCTTATTTATTGAAATCTGAAATATTTGCTGAATTGTGTTCATGTCTGAATGGGCTGAAAAATAGCCCTCAATTTTCAGACTTCAAAAGAAGTCTGAAATAAAGGCATGTCTGCTGAATTATGTTAAATAACACAAATGCCCTCTTATATTTTTACCACCAACACGACAGCGGCCACCACCACCACCCGGCCACCACCCACACTGGAAACCAACGACCACCACCAGGCACCTACCAGAAACCGACAACCACCACCACCTCCATCAAAGACCGACGACCACCACCATCTCCACCAAAGACCGATGACCACCACCACCTCCACCAAAGACGGACGACGACCACCACCACCACCAAAAACTGACGACCACCACCAAAACCACCAACCAAGAACCACCACTAAAACCACAACCCAATAACCACCACCACCAAAAAGAGAGAATCACAACCACCACCAAAAAGCGATAACCATCACCAGAACCACAAACCGACCGCCACCACAAACAGGCTTAACCCGATCTGTTAGGGAGAGAAGAACTGAGAAAAAGGAGAACAAAGAGAGATCTGAGAGAAAGGGAAGAGAGAGAGAGATGGGAGCCGAGATAGAGATAGATAGACAACGCCGGGGACTCAGAGATTTAGCCGAGATAGATAGGTTTCGCCGGAAAGATTCTGGTCGGAAGAGAGCGAGGAGGCTGAGAGATGGAGAAAGAGAAATGGAGCAGTTTGGGTTTTGCTTTTCTATTTATTAGAGAGAAAATATAGGGTTTTGCTTTTCTATTAATTAGAGGGAGAAAATATTAGGGTTTTGCAAAAGTAGGTTTGTTTGAGAAAAATATTAACTAGGGGTATAAATGTAAATCAGTTAATTCAGACTTCAAAATTCAGATTAAAAAAACAAACACCTAATTTTAAAATAGTTCAGCCAATTCAGATTCAGCCAATTCAGACTCAGATGTCAAAAAAAAACACCTTAGTATTTAAAGGAATTTGGAAAATTTGTCTAGTCGATAATTCATCGAAAATTGGCAATATGATTTCCTTTTTCAGTCACCTGTTTCTCCAATCAAATCACTAACTAGCCGAACATTTAAATCTGCTTGATCTTCATCTTTTTTACCCGATTTAAATCCTCTTAAAGTAGGAACCCATGGGTCCTCCCAGATGTTTATACTCTTCGACGTTATCACATGGACTAACGTGGCATCAATTCTGGAAAAAAAAACTCGAGTTGCACCTAGAGTAAAAATTTCCTTATGGCGTCTACTCCAAAATGCGCTTCCCACAAAAAAGAGAGCATTAAGGTTTAACTTGCATGCCTCGAAGTTTTGTTCGGTTCGTAACATAGAGGAAGAGGAAGATATTGACCATATATTTCGACGATGTAAAGTAGCAAAAGAGACATGGATTTTACCATCAATAGGAGTGAAATTCCAGGATGAGGAGTCGTTTTCCAGTATATTATGTCGATGGATTTGTAGTGATGAAGATGAGTGTGTCATATTGTTGCGGTTATATAACGCTTGGTTTATATAGATGGCGAGAAATAAAATGGTTTTTGAGAATATACCTCCAAATAGTCGTAAGATTGTACAGGAAGCAATGAATATGATGCAGGATTTTGAGGGGATTAAGGATACCATGACCGAGCAAGAGACCGATGAGAACATTCTACACCCGGCTAGCTCCGAAGCATGGAGGGATCAAAATTAATTCTGATGCGGCTTATAAAGACGGGAAAGCAGCTCACGGCGTGATTTGTCGTAATAGCAATGGTGAATTCATATCAGCATATACGAGCTACAACACAGCCGGAAATGTCTTAAAAGATGAGGCTAAACCGGCGCTTCTTGTTGTTCGAATCGTTGGGATATTAACACGATCTCCTTATGTTATTGAGGGTGATGCAATGATGGTAGTAAGTACTTGTTCTGGTTCTGAGGAGAACCCCCCACGGAAAATTCGAACAATTATGCACGAAATTGCAATGAGTGGAGATAATGATCGACAGATTGTGTTCATGTATTGTTCTTGTGAAGCTAAAAAAGTGGCGCACTTACTAGATAGGAATGCTTTTATTTCAGAATTGTTTTCATCAAATGAGATGTTTCAACTTCCTAACTATATTGTAAGTCAGTTAGCGACTGACAAAGCTAACATTCCTACTTTTAATATTGAATAATTATTAGGCGGATGTCTACCTTCACCAAAAATAATAGAATGAAAGAGGCCTAAAGCCCAACAACATACTAAAGAGGTCTAAAACCCGACAAACTTACTCCCTCCGTCCCAAATTAAGAGTCCCATATTGGTAATCCAACTTATTTTCATACTTTTTCTTTTTCCAGATTTACCCTTATTTATTTGTAGTTGGTGAGTCAATCAAATTTGACCATAATAAGTAAAAGTAACTAGATTAATAAAAAAGAATGGATTTGTTTATTGGAAAACCCAATTTTTGTATTGGAAAGTGTCAAATGTCTTAATTAGCTTAATTAATACACTACATATTACAATATTTAAGTAAGGGTATTCATGGAAAATTAAAGGATTTTATATGATATATTAGGAATGGGACTCTTAATTTGGGACATCTAAAAAAGGAATAGTGGACTCTTAATTTGGGACGGAGGGAGTATTATTTATACCTTTAATAACCCAAATTCAATAACAATGGATTCCATCTCCTGTGAGAATCGAGCTTTGGACCCATAGGATTTCGTAGTTTATGTCAACACTTTCAACCACTTGGACAAACAAGTGTAGACAGATGTATTTTAATTATTAAGCTATACTTTATTAAACGAGGTCATTCATTTATATTGGAACATCTATAGCAATTTCTTGCTTTTCTCTTTGTTCTCAAACTTTTAGCCTTAACACATAACATGTAATAAATTCTACTTTTAATCATACCACATGAGTTTGAGCATACCAAATAAAAATGATTGAAATTAAAAATCCTAAAAATTGAGAGAGACCGACGAAGTAGATTAAAACACTGAAAATTCTTCAAACTAAAAGGGAAGAATCGTGAAGTTCATTCGTCCCACCCAATTAAGAAAGAAGTTTGTTCCGATGATACGGAACAAAATCATCTTCAGAGTTGGAGTGGAAATCATTAAGAAAATAGTACAACATACAGCCAGTGACAGTCTCGCTTTGGCTCCTCCCTTGGTTGCAACCAACATATGCATACATATGTATTTGTATAAACTAATCGTGTTAAGCAGACCTAGAGTACCCTAAGCGGACGAGTTACACGTAGTATATACATATATAGAGAGAATGGAACACCCAGACCAAGGCAATATCTTCTTTACCAACCAGAATCAGAGACACCGGCTTTTGTCATATCCATACATGCTTTTACATTTTCTACTCATCATCATCATCACTAGAATGGTATGTTGTTTGCCAAAGAAACCCCAAAAGGAAAGAAGGAAAAAAAATGATAACTCTACATTTCAAACAGGGGGGGATAAACACATTTTGTCCAAAGCTTTCACCACTACTTCCATATTCTCAACCTTCTGAACATGTTGTTGTTCTTCACAATCCTTCTGAACATTTGAATTGCATTCCTGGTATCTGAAGCAGCTAAGAAGATGATCATTCACTATCCCTGTTACTTGCATGAATGAATAAACAACCGTTGGTCCGACACATCGGAAGCCTCTCTTCATTAAATCCTTGCTCATCACCTCGGCCTTTGAGGTCTTAACCGGTACTTGACGTGCATATTTGAATCCATTTTTTATTGGTTGATGATTCACAAAACTCCAGCAATATTTGTCGAATGAGCCAAATTCCTCTTGAATCTGCAAAACAAGAACAGATGCCAGCCTAAGTTCCACAAACTTGGGTTGCTGTTCATTGTGCAAAAGGCCCATAATATTATACAAGTTTTAACTCAAACCGAAACATGGCCCTATCAGGAAAGAAAAAATGGGTAAAGACCCAATTTCATGTTGGTTTCTATTACAAAGCTGTGTCAATAGGTTTTTTAGGCTTCAGCTCCCTAGAAAAAACCGGAAATGCTCATCTCCTTCACTAAGTAAGAGAGTTACTAACTGAGGTGGATCTCATGAACCATGGATTCAAAACATTGAAATTCAGTATGAAGTATGAACACTGACATGTGAGTTAGAAGAGTGATGCGTTATTATGTAATTGACACATATTTCCACTACAAACCTGTGCAGACTTTGGTCAATCCTTACATACTTCTTGCGAACTACTGTGTGCTAACTTTACATAGAGAGGTGAAGCCTAAAAAAATTTGTCATTCCTTTTTGACAGAAGAAAATTTGACCTAGGGATTAGATATTTTCCTCTCAAAACTATGTGTTTTTATCTTATAAAAAAAATTTCAGGGGGGTTCCACTTCCTAGCCAGTCTATTAATTACCTTGACTATCTGTTTAGCATTCTCAACAACAGCACGGAGTTTTGCTTCAGATAGCAAGGTTTTGCCAGTTGCTTTCACCGCCAGTATTTTCTTTTCTATGAACTTTGCAACAGATGCTATGTCAAAATTGTCGAAAAGCTTCCTGCCATAACAATCAGAAAACCAACATATTAAACAACCAAAGAGGAAGCTTGGTAGAGCAAAATGACAGAGACAGTAAAAGCGTAATATGCCTGAATGCGTCTCTCTTGTTTAGAATAGTGGGCCAGTTTAGCTCAGCAAGTGCTTGCGTTAAAATTAGCAGCTCAAATAGCTTCGTGTCTTCGTGCACTGGAACTCCCCATTCTTCATCGTGGAAAGAAGCGTAGAGTGGATCTACAATAAGAAATATTACATTGATGACAAGTTTTAGAGGGTAAGAAATATATTGAGGAATGAGGAGTAATTGGTAACTGGTAAACGATAGAACTTAAAGACAACATTTGCAATAAGAAGATAGACTATAGAAGAACAGTTGTATACTATCTTTGTTTCTGAAGATATCTATAGTATGGAAAACACCACATAATCCAATGCATATGGATAAAACTGAACTAGAGATAAACCAGTAAGGTCCTTCTCTTATGACCAAGCACATATACTAAGAGCTCAGGGAAGAAAAAAATTTATGCCTCCGAATCCAAACTCTTGCCTAACAATATTCTGGTGCAGTAGCACTTGTTTGCAGATTAAGCAATTTAAGGATATCCACAAACACTTCACCACATTGAAAAGTTCAAATTAACCTTGCTAACTCCTACATTGACTAACAGAAAGAGGCATGGTGGACTTGTAAGGCTAAGTTCAGGTTTCCAGCTGATGTTGCAGTCTATTGGATCATCTCTTTTCTGCTCTCTAGTTTAAGACAAGCTCACTCTAAATTAACAACTTTCGAGAACGTTGCTCTGTCTAGCGGATTACGTTAACTGAATTTCTCTCTCAAACAGATCTGTACTGCTTCTGAAAGCTCTAATCTGTCTATAGAAACAAGACAATGTCCAACCTGGCCCTAAAGATCTACCCATAAGAGAGAGCCAATTCCAAATCATACTATCAGTTATCTTTTGACTCATTAAGGATTGATATATACAAGATTATCTTACTGAGACAAATATAATTGGTAAAGTAAATGACAGACAACTCAGTGACATGTAGGAAAATCATCAAAAGGTTTTGGGCACAAAAAGTTCTACGATTGCCCTAAATATAACTATTGTTGATAAGCATTGACCATATGCCGCGAGTTCTTGGAGGTAGCTCAGTTAGTTTTATTCCAACTCAAATCGGATTCAGAACTACATTTATATCAAAATCGTTAATCTGTAGTATTTCTATGTTTACTATGATATGCTTAAATACTAGTGTACCCCTCCGACAAAAAAGATATAAATTGTGAACTCATCTAAGAAACCGGAACTTCGGAAAAGAGATTAATATTTTTTTTGTTCTATCAACTAAAATGCAAGTCCAGAGTTGAGTTTTAAACTAGTTGCCCGCTTTCCCCGGAAGGAGTAGTGGGATAATGATGATTATTTTTTTTCTTTTCCCTGTTCTCAATGTTCAAAAGGTGACATCTTGCAGGGAGATTTTCATTAATTAATCTGTGTTTATATGTTCTAGAAAGACCTGTTTTTGTTACCAAACAGTCGCTTAAGAATTCAAATTTCTAAATACTAGAAGTTCACAAGACAGACATTTCTATGCAGTATTCTTCTGACTTGATCATATTTTATTCTAACAAAGATGGAAGTAAGAGATAAAGATTCAAATAAAATGTAGTAAATGAAACTATGAAAGGAATAATCATAATGAGAGAGATATAAACAAATCTTAAAAAAATGATTAAGACATAGAAGGAAACAGTAAATTGAAAATCACAGAAATTTTATGACTTTTAGGTTTAAGCTTGCTTACCGGAGTTAGGTGTAATCCAATCACACCGTTTAAGAGAAGCTGCCGGAGATGGTGCCGGAGACGGAGATGGGGACCTTGACAGAGATGTAGACCTAGACACAGAGGGAGAACTAGACACAGATGGAGACCTAGAAAGAGATGGAGACCGAGAAACAGTCGGAAGATCGACTTTTTGAGGAATAATCTTTACAG
>BEHA01001743.1:76075-90484 GCA_002897215.1 Eschscholzia californica subsp. californica
AGTGATTTTATTGTGTGGATTCCAAAACCCTAGGCTTTCTCCCCCATTTGAGTTCATTTTCATTTCCGTTATTTTATTTTAATATTTTATCACCAAAACCAAAATCAAAACTAAAACCGTACTATTTCTATGTTTTAGAATATGTTCAACTAGTCTCTGAGGAACGAACCGGTCTTACCGGAATTTATTACAACTTGAAACCCGTGCACTTGCGGGTATAGAACTATTTAGGAAACTTTCTAGGCCCATCACCTACGCTCCATAACAAAATGGAGTGGTAAAATGAAAACACCGCACAAACTCATCCCCCTCTCTCCTTTTGGGGAGAATGCATTTTAACGACGTTTATTTGATTAATAAACTTCCCACTCTTATTCTTCATGGCCTATCCCCCCATGAAAAGCTCCTCGGCACACCACCGTCCTTTTCACACCTTCGTGTATTCGGTTGTCTATGTTATGTTTGAAATAACTTACCGAAAACTAAAATGAATCCTCGCGCCAACCCCACCTTATTTTGGGTTATTCCCACGGCCAAAAGGGTTACAAAGTCTACAATCTCTCTCCAAACGGATTTTAATATCTCGTGATGTTACGTTTTTCGAACATTCTTTTCCAATGGCATCTCCAGCAAATCACATCTCACCACCATCACCCTCTCCCCCTTTTCTCCACATTTAAGATGATGGCACTTTTGTCTTTCCGACTACTACATCTTCAGCTCTTCCTCCCTCATCGGTTCATCTGCTTCGGCTACAGGCATCGTATCCAGGTGTTTGATCCATCATCTTCTATTTTGTCTAGGATCACCACCGCTGAATCCATTTCACCGGAATCTCCTTTGAGCATCGATATTATGCCCACACTCGATCAGGTCCCTCACCCTACCACCGACTACACTTCTGCTCCTCTGTCTGACCCATCAACTTCATTTATGGGAACTTCATCGGTTTACTTTTTCAGACACTAACTGAGATATTCCTCATCCTCTTGTCAACTATGTTTCCGACGACTCGCTTTCTGTATCTCATAAAACTTTCATCAATTTAGTATTGTCTGCTACTGAACCCACTTCTTTCTCTCAGGAAATGAAATCTCCACATTGGCGTGACGGGGCTAAAGAAATCCATGCGTTAAAATCGAATAACACTTGGTTCCTCGCCGACCTTCCAACCAATAAGCACCCAACTGGATTCAAATGGGTCTATAAAATCAAATTTCGATTTGGGGGCTCGATCGAGCGATGTAAAGTTTGCTTAGTTGCTAAGGGTTATACCCAAATTGAAGGACTGAACTTTCATGACACTTTCGCTCCGGTAGCCAAGCTTGTCACCGTCAGAGTTCTCATTTCCGTTGTCGCCGTCAAAGTTTGATCCCTCCATCAACTTAACATCAATAATGCTTTTCTACAAGGTGATCTTGATGCAGAAGTTTTTATGAAATACCCCCTGGTTTTGCCGTTAAGGGGGGACTCGAGTATGTCATCTGCAAAAATCTCTATGTGGCCTTAAAAAAATCCTCTCACCATGGTTTTCCAAAATTCTCTTCGGTCCTCCTTAAACGAGGTTTCCAGCAATCCCTTTCTGATTATTCGTTATTTTCCCACACTATATCCTTTATTTCCATTTAAGTTCTCTTATACGTCAATGATATCATCATTATGGCAACAATCCCTTTGCCATTTTAGATATAAAAAACTTCGCACCATTTTTCCCTCAAAGATTTAGGACGCCTTCAATACTTTGTTTGTATTGAGGTATTCCGTTCTTCTAAAGGAATATTTCTTTGTCAACGTAAATATGCGTTTGACATTCTCCATGATTCTGGCTTAACTGTTCCTCGTCCATCTCCCTTTCCGGTCACTACAAAAAATAGGCTTATTAGGGACACACGTTTTACTCAAACAATTTTACTCATATTAGTAAAAGGTTAGCTTGTCTTTCTCTCTCTACCTATTCTTTTTCGATTTTCCTGAGATGGGTTTCAGAGAACATTGATGAACTTTATATTGGGTATTGAAATTGATGAATTTTTGTGATGTGGGTTTTGATAAATTTTGACAAATAATTATTTGAAAACCTTCTCTTTAGGGTTTTCAATTTTGACAAATATTAGGGTTCTTCACATTATTGTGGTGGGTAAGTGGGTTTTCATGGAGGTCGATGTTTAAAATGCCAGAAAGTTACAGGTTTTAATTTTTCTTGGTACTTTCTTTTTTGGTGATAGTGATTCTTCCTTTATTTGATAATGTCAGTTGAGATCATTTGTGGGTATATCTTCTTTGTTGATTTTATGACTTAGAAAGTAAGATTCCATACTATTTGAGTTACCCATGAACATAAAGTTGTTTTGTGAAATGGGTTTTCATTTTCTTATATTTTTGTTGCAGGAATGAAGCTCTGGTGAACGAAACTGCACAATAAGGTGGGATTTGTACTTTCATTTCTCCATTTTGACAAATATTAGGGTTTCCTGGGATGGGTTTCAGAAACATTGATGAACTTGATATATTTCTTCTTCAACCTTTGTTCGATTACTCTAGAAGTGGATTAGTTTAAATAGAAAAATAAGAAAAAGTTGCGGCAGTGTTAGAGCACTTATTGTGCTATATTACATTCAAATTACTCACGTCTTTCTTATCAGCGGGACAGGTGCCAAAAGTCTATTGTTTGTTGGTTGCAGGTGAGTTTGTTCACATGTTATTACACTGGAAATTCTAATTGTGTATCATCATTTTATTAAAAAATAATAATTTCTGGATCATAGTCAATGAGCAGTTGTTTGTTGCTTTTTGCTATGCAATAATCCTTCTATATGTTGTGTGACCTCTGTCAACAATATATAGGAAACCAGAGTTAGGGATCTTCGTTATTTCTCTTGAGAAAATTATTTACCCAATTTCATAGGTTGAATGAAACACAAATCCTTCAAACTAGCTATGGAACTCATATGGTGTATAGTTTAGGTGTGGGGATGAAGATTTTTAGGATTTCATGGATCATCCACATCTTGACTCGCCATAACTCGGCTAGACTCGACTGAGTAATATATTTACTTGCTGTTTTTCAAAAATGAGGAGTTATCTATATATTTAAAATGTTGCAATCAGTAAATACATATGAAAATTGTCAAAAGCTTCTAGAAATAATGATGCAACTGTTTCTCCTTAGTAATTGAATTTAGGTGCCTATTGATACTTGTCTTTTGTATAACTTTACATTTTATAAAATGTGTTTTAGCTTTTGAACATAGATGGGAGAAGCACAAGAAGAAAATGCTCCAAGGAAAGGAAGAGGAAAAGCAAAGTTCAGTTGGCTAGTAAATACGTCGGAACCACTACAGGTAGCTTTTTTGAGGACAACCAGTTGGAGAAAATTCAGAAAAATTGTCTGCATTTCATTGAACTTAGTGTTACAAGTTGCTACAGTAAAAATTCATATATGTCGTTTGCAGGTACACACTTTTACACGTAACTTCTCATTTGGAAGTTCTCTTGCTAGTCCAAATTCAACCACCCATTGCGATTAATATGAGGTGATCTTCTTTCCTATAACTATTGTTTCTTGTTGAGTTAGACTTGATGAACAAGTATTTCATTAGGTTCGATGAAGTATGTAACGAGAAGAAAATAGTAACCAATAGATCTAGTACAAAGTTTGTGCTCCATCATAAAAGTGTCAACAATAGATTGTAGTGCTCATCCAACAAATTAGAGTTGTAAGAGATAAACTAGTTGTGTATCTCTTTAGTATTATTGCTGGTTACTTCATGTTTGTTATGAAAATGAAACATAATTTTTTCTTGATCTTGCACTTCGATATCTCTGAAATACTTAACTATTTCTTAACCTGTAGCTGATAAGCATTGTGTATGATCTTCCACAAGTTTCATGAATGTGTTTATAGTTTTGATTTCTACATGCTGCATTATCTATGATTGCCCACAAGTTTCATTGAATGCGCATTTGAATTTAGAGCTTGAATGATAAGGACGACATATTTTTCTTTTCTTTTTAATGTTGTATTTTTTGTTTATTCAACAAAATCTCTTACTATTTTGTATAATTTATCAATTGTAGTAAGTTAAGTTACTTAATGTTTGTTATCTTATACATCGAATGCTCATTAGGAAGTTAGCGCACACTCTTCCCTATAGCGTATAGATTTCTTGTTGGTTTAGACCTGATAACTAGCACTTCATCGAGTTCGATTATTGTTGTTTGAATTCTTTGTAGTATATATTTGTGTCGGTTAGGTTCTTACATGTTAGGTTATAATATATTCTTCGAAACTCTAAACCCTTTGTTTGACTTTGATGTTGAATGTATTAATATGTTATCCAAATAATCATGTATAATCTTTTGTTCATTTTTATTTATTATGTGTTGTTTTGTTTCAGCGCATGAATCAAGCTGCTATATGAAGAGAATGTCATTTGGACACAGATTTTAAGCGAAAACGATTGCGGGTCTAGTTTTAGTATATAGCTGTATAGTTTGCTAAATAATACTATTATGTTTAGACATAAATGCAAAAAAATATTATAGTTAGAAATATGAAAATCTGAAATATTAGGAGTACTTTTACATTTAGTACATTAGAAAGTTAAGTTTTTATTCAAACAATGTTGCTTGTTTGATTGATTTTATTTCAGTTTAATGTAAATATTTTTTAGTGTTTTTAGAGTTTATGTGGAATGGGTGAAGTGAACTTATTTGTTTCTATCTAGCCGGGAGTATTAATAGGCAGCTGCATGGACCAATAAAATACGCGAAGCGAATTCAAAATTTACAAACATATTAGTGACGGTTCTAAACCGTTCTTAAAACTTTCTAGGGACGGTTTCTTATAGGTCCCGATAAATTCTTTCGTCCCAAATTACTTAAAGTGACGGGCCACATCCATCCCCAATAACATTTCGTGACAACTGTATTTGTCCATATTAGCTGTCCCTAATACTACTTGGGACAAGTAATGACCGTCCCGAAGCATTAACTGGGACGGATGAAAACCGTCACATAATTCGTCCCTAACGGTATGTGTGACGCCAGTAGTAACCACAAACGCAGAACCGTCCCTGATACTGATTAGGGACGGTTTGTCAACATTTAGGGATGGTTTTTTGCCGTCCCAAATGAGCCATTTTTTTGTAGTGGGTGGAACAAAAGCTTCGTCTCAATCCAACTGATGGAAAACTCATTCCGTACCCATCAGTTTTTTGTCATCTCATTGGCCGTCTGGTTTATCTTACTGTCAGGAGACCTGAACATTTGCAGTCCAATTCATGCGATCTCCACAAACCATGCATCTCGTTGTTGCTAATAAGGTCTTTCGGTATCTCATAAGCACCCTTAGCCACATGATTCTCCTTTCTGCTCCAAGTCTTCTTTATATTTATGGATTATGTGACTCCGATTGGGCAGAATGCCCTTCTACCAGGCGGTCCACAACTTGCTACCTCACTGTGCTCGGTTCCAGCCTTCTTTCCTGAAAATCAAAGAAACAATTCAACGTTTCCCACTCCTCTATTGAAGCCGAATATCGTGCCTTAGCCACCTTAACATGTGACCTTCAATGGCTCGAATATCTCCTAAAAGATCTTGGTTTGGACCACTCCTCTCCAATAATTGTTCATTGTGATAATCGTGTCGCCTTGCACATTGTTGATAATCCTGTCTTCCACGAACGCGCCAAACATATAAAAATGGATTACACCTGGTTCGTGAGAAGATCAAAGACAACCTAATTGCTCCCCACTACACACCTACAAAGGATCAACTCGAAAATATTTTTACAAAGTCGTTTCTCACCTGGTTCGTGAGGATATCCTTTAACTTGTTATTTTTATTTAATTTTTTTTGCCGAGACATGGCTTGTAGAAACCTAATCCACCTACCACACAAAGACAATTTCTCCCTTTCCCCTAGCCTAACAGTTCCTAGTAATCAACATTCAATTGTCCTTTCAACAAAAAAAAATCAATTGTAGCTAACAAAAAATGGCCTAAAGACACGATTTGGCCTTAAGGCTGCGATTTTACATTCCCTTCGAAAAATAGTCCAACAAATATCGGAATTCGTTTTCCACAAATAGATATACTAGAGATATATAAAGGCCTATTTATCATGTCAAAGTCCAACATTTTCAATAAGTCCAACATTTTCAATAAGATCACATCACATGGGAGGTTCACTTGGGAGAAAAAATTAATATATGGAAAGATATTTGGATCCCAGGTGTAAACCAACATCTTCAGAACACAGATAATTCGACCCTTACTAAAGTTTCTTAACTTATAAATGATAATAGATGGGACGACAACATTCTTAGTCATACCTTCCCTGACAACATTAGTAACCTTATTAAAGTTATCCCCATTCAATCCGATGGTACAGAAAAAATGAAATGGAATCTAACACAATCAGGAAACCATTCTGTCAGATCCATGTATCAGCACCTGAGTTCCGTTACCCAGTTTTCTCCTCTTGAGGAAGTAAATTGGAATTTTATTTGGTCAATACCCACCATCCCTCGCATTCAGCTTTTCATATGGAAAACTTGCACTAAAGCGCTACCAGTTCGACAACGCATCGGTAAGTATATTGGTAATATTTTTAATTGTCCTAACTGTTCTGACATATAATCTATTGAACATGCTCTTTTGTATTGCCCCTTAGCGAAAAACATATGGTTTCACTTTAACATCATCTCGACAAATATTCCTTCTCTTTTTGAATGGATTCTGTCTTGGCAAAACTCAGATCAAATTAGTTGTACTGTAGATAATATTCCATTTCGTCACAATTTTATGACATATATGGAAAACTGTGATCACTGTTTTCAACAAACCTTATACAATTATTAATACCATTTTAGATCTCATTAAAACATTTCCAAAGGTAAGTAATGCTCAAGTAAAACCCTCTCCTGCGACTATAGCCAAATGGCAACCTCCTCTCCATCCTTTCATTAAAATTAATGTTGATGCATCTTTTGTCAATGTGGAAAAGATTATAGGTACCAGTTTTATTGTTCATGATTCTCAATCCAAATTTGTCTTTGCTAATGTGAAAATTGCTAGAGCAAGAAACAGTGAGGAAAGTGAGGCTTTAGCCATTCTCAACAGTCTTATTTGGGCGAAAGATAATAATCACATGCAGGTCATTATTGAAAGCGACAATATCAACCTGATAAAACACCTGAATAACCCCCGTCATCAAGTGCAATGGCAATCTTTGGTGCATATTCGTGGGATAAGAAACTTGAAACATGAGCTTCAGTAGGTGAAATTCAGTCATATCAAAAGAATAGCGAATTCTCAAGCGGATAAATTAGCAAAATGAGCTCGCACAAAGGAAAGATCTAAAGAATGAGACTTGTATTCCGTACTTTCTTTTGTCTATATATTGTAATGCTACCCCGAATTCTTAGCTGTTTAATATATCTATCCTTAAAAAAAAAAAGAAAAGTCAACATTTTCAGCTAGTCAAATCAACAAAATACAAGTTGGAAAAAAGAAAACCTTATAAAACCCACCTTGAGCCTAGTCAAATTTCATACAACTTAAATAACCACTCAGACAACCATATATCACAAGCCAGACAAAAAGAAAATAGAAATCTAACTCGAGTTAATTCAGACCTCTGGGTCAGATTTCAAATTAGAATAAGAAAAAAAGACTACCTTCTACCTAAGTCCAAACTTGATCAAATGCAATATCTTAGCGTCGAGGGTTTCGGATTATCAATGCGGCATATAATATAGATCACAACATCAGGTCAATCCATACGACGGTCAGCTTCTTTTCATAAGACTTGTCACTTGATTCAGTCCTATATTAACTTCACACGAAATACCAGAAAGCATCTTCCTACAAACAGAACCTGCACCTAATCCTTCAAAGTCAACGAAGACTGAAGGAAACAAAAAATTTGGGACGAGATCATTCATTCCTCGACATCCGACTCTGAATCACGGGCTTGTCTCGCAGGTGGTGCTTCTATTGCATTGTGCTCTCGCGTTTGGCTAGTTGGGTGGATGATGTCACAAACCATCTGGTTTCCTGATTTTGAAAACAAAACAAAGTCACTCGATCCATGCAAAAAATATAAATTTTTAGCAACCCCTAGCTCCGAAATAAAAGCAGATATGGAGCTGCAAATTCATACCTGTTTTTAGAATCTTTCCAATCACTGATCTCGCGATCTGGATTTCTGCTTGGTGGGAACTAATAAATTTGGCCTGACCAAACAGTTGAAGATTTTTATCGGTAGTTAGTGCTCACATTGCCAGATTGCATATGAGTAAGGAGTAAAGTCAATAACGAAAACAATGGTACCTAAGAGCAAAATCCATAATAATATAGCAACAACTATAACCACTAGGTTATGTTGCTCAGAAAAAGCACAAGCTTACCATTTCAGTGTATGAAACATCTACTATATGATCTAGTCTGGCCTGATGCCTCATCAAGAATGGGCGTATATGCCTCGCATATAGAATTTTTGCCCCCTGATAATGAGCATGAAAAAGAATAAGATATGGCAGTAGGAGATGAATAAATGTTCATCTGAATCAATAAGGAAAGATGAAGATAGAGAAACTTTCAGCCTATCAATACAGAACCTACAGCAGGTCAGAACCACCGACCTCATTGACAAATGTAAGTAGAAAAGGTTTAAACCCAGAGGATAAAACGAAAATTTTCAAGAATAAACGACCTGTTTCTCACCAAAAGCACTGTTTCTACTAAACCTTATTTGAGAAAAGTGAACTTGCTACTTTGGTGGACAAAACTATTTTCAGATAATTACATGCAGTGTATGCAGAAGAATAGCATTTGTCGGGACAAAAACCTTTTCTAAAAGGGTAAAAGGTATAACTGATTATGATGAAAGGCGAATAATAAATCAACACTTCTTACAATAACACAACCACCTTTGAAGCTCAAACTAGCGTAACAGGCGAACACACAGACTCATGGAGAAATCAAATGAATATGCATTTCTTGATATCACATAGGTAGATAGAGGAAAAAAAACTCATATCATGCTTTTCGACAAGATTTGTTTTTAAAGACTCGCTCTAAGGTAATCAACTACTAAAAGTTTTGGTTTACATATCTAACTCTCATCTCTACCTACCACGATTCTTTTAGATCCACAAGATGCAATTGATAAACGTGCAATTATATATGACCCACTACATACTTAGGGCTAAGTGGAACCCAGTAATGCTTACATCAGCAGATGGAAGTTGGAGCCAAACAAGAAATGCAAACTTCATGTGGTAGTACAACGGAAACCTGAAAACAAACAGAAATTAGTAAACTTGAGGTTCATGGATCAAATTTAGAAAAACAAAAAGCAAGACCTGACAAGTAAAGTAAGGAACAGAGGAGAATACAAAAGAGATACTAAAAGGGGTAATCATTCAAGAAGCAAACAACCCAGTAGGCAGTGACGATTCTCAGGGAAACAAGCAACACAAATGGAAAAAGTTCCAGTCACAAAGAGAATAAGTAAACGTTTTCAAATAAGATACCATATAACTAGAGAAAATAAAATAAAATTTAGCGGCAGGAATCATTTACCATGATAAAATTTTGTCAGAAAAAACTTCCACGAGGCTGAAAGACCCGTATGCTGCAGATAATCAGAAGAATATAAGTATGTTTGTTAAAACGTTCAGAGTGACAATTATTCTGGGATTCATCGGTATCCACTACGCAAAGTCTTATAACAGACAGTAATAGAAGTTCGTACTGGCATTGCTGGTTCCAACTCTTATCTGCCACGGGCCTTTCACTTGAGAGTCCCAGGCTACACATCAGGGGATTCGAGGGGTCTTTACTATTAAATATTTGTATATGGCAAGACATGGACTCAGGATGTGCAACTGAGCAAGGATTCTTACAATGTTCTACCATCTTCAAAAGATATAAAATTCCCTATAGGTATGACATATCGAAGGTTTATTTCCAAAACGCAGTTCAAATTTAATACACTCAAACCCCAAAAAATATTCTTCATGCCACTAACCTGCCCAATATAAGAGCCACTTTTGTTGTTCGTTCTGATCTTTATTCTCAATAGCCTTGAATGTATTGTACACGGGCAAACCTATCCCCACAGTGCAACTGCATAACCAAGGCAGGAAGATGATGAAATAAGTTCTCTTTCAGCTTAAGTAGAAAACCTAATTACAAATCATCTTCATAAATCAACATAATGGAAAATCTGGATATTAGAAAGAAAACCCAGATACGCTACACCCATCTCCTTGAGATTCTTAAATCTTATCGAATGTCACTATTAAAACTAATGGAGTCTTGAGAAAACTAACATTGTACTTCACTAGTGCTACATAAATATGATGAAAAATTATAGAACTCACCAAGCAGTTCTCACTACAATATTAGAACCAAGCGGCGAAAGAAGTAATCTCAAACCAACCTGCAATCCCAAAAATTAATCATCAAAATAAAATCTTTGTCTAGTATAAAGGAGGGAATTTGGCATTTCAATCACTAGATAGCTATATATGGAGATTGGGTCATTTCAAATATTCAACAGATGTAAATAATACAGGCATTAGATAAATCTTGTATTCGAAAAAACAATACATGATATCAAATTGTTCTAATCCACCATAAAACAATGTTAAATACAATGATCATGATTAAATTGAAAGTAAAAAAAGAAAAGGTCAAACAAAAATTCTACTTGAGAATGTCTAAAACGCTGTATAATTAATTAACGGGTATAAATCTAGTCCGGAAACCCTAAATTATGAAAAATTGAAACAAGTAAAAACAGAAAAAAGTAAAAACAGAAATTAAGATGCAAATTTATCTTCACCTCGCTAGTGATGGAAGATCCGAGAAGAGCCATATGGATTTGTATGGCTATTCGGAAACCCTAGTTTTGCTTTTATCTTCTTCTTTGCTTCTTAATCCCTTCTCTAACCCTCAACGAGTCTTCCTCTCTGTACGAGGGCAAAGAATTTTAATCTTTGAAGAGAGTGGAGTTTTATTCCCCTTCACGAATCGTTACAAAATCACTAGGGCAAAAGATGATGTTGAATTTTAATTGTCTTTTCAACAACCCATATGGCCCCTTGTTTTTGGACAAGTTTTCTGTTTGATCCCCTACTTTACGCAAGTTCCCCCTGTTTGGCCCCTATTTGTAGGAAAATACCTATATGTTCCCTTTTTCAAAGTTTTCATCTACTGATCATCCATTGTCTGTTACCCTTTTCCATATTTTCAAAATTACCCTTGTATTAATTTTTACTAACCATGACCTTTATCAGCAAGTGTAAAATAGTAGATGGCGGTCCAGGGTTACACAAACACTGGGATAACATGACCTTTTGGATCAAACTTACTTGGAGAATCAAAACCGAAACAACTCTCCTTGCATACAACTTCTTAAAAACAAAAGTTTTTGTAATACTATTTAGCACTACTTAATCAGAACTCATCATTCGTATATTTGTAGAAGTAATCATCTCGCCTCATTTAAATTGGGAGATACACCGAAGTAATAATATCAATATATGGACAAGTCATTGGATTCTTAATATCCAACTCCATTAATCTATCACAAAACCTCATCACTCAAACATGTTTCGTAATTCATTAGTAATTTTAAATGGGATTTATAGGTTATTCAAAGCACTTAATTGTAAGCTTATTCAATATTTTACTTTGAATCAACATTAATGGACCAAATGACATGGAGCTTCACACAATCTGGAAACTGGACAATAACAACAATATAGTACAAAATATTCATGAAACACAAATTTCCAACAATGGTTGGACATTTATATGGCACATTGATACAATTCCTAAGATTTAATTATTCATATAGAAATGTTGCACTAAAGCTTTATCAAGAGAACGAAATATAGAAAAATGTATATGTAATGATCTTCAATTCACATTCTGCATTAATCATATGGAAACAATCGAATACACCCTTCTACATTGTGATTATAGGAATCTATGGTTTTATTAATATCAATGCGGACGAATTTGACTCATTAACTCGATGGATAATCTTACGGAGACACAGATGATAGTAAAGAGGACAATCTTCACATTAATTCTTATGACCTAGTTATACATTATTATCAATCTAGTTTCTCACAGCAAAGACAATCATTCGGACAACTGAAGGCTCATTCATGGTATGCAAAAGAAGAAAGTTAACCGTCACTGACATTCTCAGGTGATTCTGGAACATGATTTTCAAATTAAATTCGTGTTTCCTTCTCTTGTACCCTAGAAAGTTCATCTTTTATTTTTATTTCCTTCTCTTATATCATAGAAAGTAGTAGTTCGCTTAATCTTTTCCCATTTGTACATTTTGATGTAATTGTCAGTTTTTATACGACATTTCAGTTCAACAAGAAACAAGTAATTATCTGAAACTACTACCATTTCGATCTTTTTGCAGAGATTAAAAGATCAGGATCCAAAAACAAAACCCGATTTACTTATATACTTGTTTATTTAAAAATCATCTAATTAACTAGTCTAATTAACACATCCAAGCCGACGTGGCAACAAGTTCTCTCTCATGCCAACACAACATTAACATCCCATGGCGTTTTGCCACGTGGAACCCTCTAATATTTGTCCTCCTAATCAACCAATCAGCTTGAGATTCAGTGAACTCGCTTAACGACACCGGCATCATCCCAGCACCCATCAAAAGTTCACGCCACGGCAAAATACAATTCCTTCCGGCAGATACAGTACCGGAAATTCTATGCCGGAGATAATATCTCTCAATTCTTGTCACTAAATTAACATCACCGGAATTAGCAGCGTCAAGTGATTCTAACATCGCCGAATAAAATTCAAGTCCGTTAATAAAATTCCGACGAAAAGAATAACTCTGTGAATCTTTACATCCTTCGTTATCAACAAACAATACGATCTGAGGTGAAATTCTTCGAAGAAATCGGAGAAAACCGGTGATTGAATCTGAAGCTGAGAGAAGTCTGAAAATCTTCGGAGATAGATTAACTGCTATTGTTTCTCCATTAATAAACTTAATAGAGTTAAACAATAAAACTTCAAATGAATGAAAGAAAACAAATTCAAGATTGAAATGAATTCCGAGTTCTTGAGCAAATTGTTGAAGATTTTCTTTAATTAAATTTGCTTCTGTTAATGATTCTTGAGGTATTATAGCAGTAATCCGAAGAGATGATGATGATGATGAAAGAGTATCATTAGGTTTTGATTTACATGAAATTGCTTGCATATATGAAGCCCATTGACCTCCTAATCCAATATCAAAATCTATTATATGGATGAACATCGATTCGTTTGAAGCTTCAAGAAGAGCTTGATTTGAAGTGAAATTAGCGAAAAGAGGAATTGGGGAAATTTCTGAGAAAATCTTATAAGATCTGATTTTTTGAACAATTTCTGAAGCTGAGAGATGAATTGTTGTATTCCAATTCGAATTTGTTAAGAAATTTTGAAGAGATTCTTTGAAGTAAAACGCAGATCTTTGTAATGGTTTACCAGTTGGGGTTTTTAGGGTTTGATTGAGCCGCGACAATATCACTTGAGCGTTGTGTAATTCATTCAATTCAACAGATTCAGCAGCTTGAATTAGTTGATCTAACTGTGAACAATCAAATTGATGATCAATGTTAGAATCAAGAATCTCACCGTTTCCTTGATGGAAATTAAAATTGCTTGATGAATTCATGAAACTTGTATCTTGTTGATGATTGAATAAAGGGGGGTCGGATTGTGGTGGAAAATGAGAAGAAGAATTATTAGGGTTTGAATTGGTTTCAAACAATACAGGACTAAATTGAGGAAGATTTTTAGAATCTTCTTTAAAATCAAGGTTCCATACAATAGAATCATCCCAATCTTCAGTTGATGATGAAGGTGGAAACAAACTAGGGTTTGAATTGTTGTGGTGTTCTTCCCAGTGAAGAGGAGAATCACCGGAGATGGTAGTGGAGATAGATGTAAAACCGGCGGCGGAATCAAAACCACAAGGGAAAGGGCTTGGACTACGACGAAGATCAAGAACAGAGGTTGGTTCGTAAGTAGATACAGAGTGATTAGTGGTATTAGTACTGGTGGTATTAGGTCGGTTGAAAGTGGTATTGTTGTTAGTAATAAGTGGTTTTGAGTCAAAGAATTGGTTGTTTTGAGGTGTAGAGAAGGGAGATTTCATGGCAGTTTTAAGAGAGAGAAAGGAGAAGTGGAAGGAGATTGTTCTTTTTTTTTTCCTTCTCCCTAACTTTCTTCTCTCACTAGATTTTTGCAAATGTTAACTTTTGTCTTGGGAAATGGAAGGGGGAATGAGTGAGGCTTTTGGAGGGTATCATAACTTGCTTTTTATCTTGGGGGTGTATGGATGATATGT
>BEHA01001761.1:7070-25663 GCA_002897215.1 Eschscholzia californica subsp. californica
TCCCTCGAACCTTTCCAATCGCTTTTGAGAAGACCAAGAGCTTCAACCGTAGCTCTTCTACTTGGGACACGAGAAATCAACTTGATCTCCCACCTTTGTTGTTTAGCTAGAACTCCAATGGTGGTTGGAAGAAGAACACCTTTCTTCTTTGACTAGATAGATAGTAATGGGAATTAGCTCACTTTCTCCTCTTTACTTGATGTGGTAGAGTAAGAAAGCTTAGAGAGAAATTTCACACCTTATTCTCTGCCCTAAGAGTGTTTATATAGAACCCTAATAAGAATCCACCTCCTTTTAGGTTTCCTAAAACACCCTTTCGAATAAGATTTACGGAAATAGTCGAAAATAGCAACTATTGATATTTTCTCAATTCCCTAAGGAGGGAGCGTCCAAACACCACGAAAATTGGCAGATATAATTTTTATTATATCAGAAACTAAACCTCCAAAATTAAGCCCAATCCGAGCCCTAGAAGTACCCGAACCGGTCTAGGCCCAAAAACCCTATTTTTGGCCTTTTTGTACTATCTTTGCCTAATTCCTTTTTAGGCCTATGAGATATGTTTATAGGACACTCCCATGATTATATCTCACTCCCACTAGTCATATCCTAGATCAATTTGTCACTCTTATGTGTAACCCGTTGTAGGATCCGATCGAAGTTAGCCGCGAATTACTTCGTAATTCGACGATCGTTGTTGGTCTCTAGCTACAACTCTACGACCCCTAAATCAATCGGATTTGATGATCTTCCACATCAATTGTCATATCCGACAAATTGCTCGCATTTCCATCTTGGTCGAAGGACATCTCCTTCAACTCCTTCAGACTCCCACTTGGACTTAGAACAAGTGCAATGCCTCGATTCCCGTGTCAATTTAGTATCCCATCTGATACGACACGTCATTCAGACTTTCTTCATCTCCGAGTAAAATTGTAAAAGACAAACGATTAACTTTTAATCCGTTTGAGCGCGGCCACGCATTTTCAGTTGCTACTCATCAAGTGGCCTTGAGACACTTTGTACCTAATGTGATTAGGATGACACAATACATTCTTGCGCTCCCACTTAACTTCATGTCTATCCTGTCCTTCCCAGTATCTGTCTTTATAACCTCCTTTTACGGCGCGGTGTTTGACGGAACTAAAGTCGGACATTCCTTACATAAGATGAGTGGAGCACTCATGTTTTGAGGAATCTCTCCAATCTTGTCTTTTTGAGAAATATTGGCGTTCATCACGAGTGATGTACTTCTCATTTGAGGGTTATCCAGTGTATAAACCTTTTACACACCCACGTAGTCGAATAAAATATACTATTCCTATAGCCCATGAAACTGCGCTATCCCATCGACTCCCGTGCTAGTCTTCGTGAGTCATTGTTGTTCATGCAATGACCTGGACCAGGGATTTGATAATAAATATTCCAAGTTCACTTAATAGGGTTTCATTCATCAGATCACGTATCTGACGAACCTATTCGGAACGTTTTATTATCGTTGGGCTGTCGTTTAAATACTAAACCAAATTTAGACGACTGTGAAATAACTCTATTAGTTCCGATAACGAGAGTTGTAAATCTGAGCCTCTTCCGTAAAACTCCTTTTACCCACTCAATTTTACTCGTCGAGGTTTATTCCAAATTTACCTCATGCCTTAGACTGTGTATGAGTCTCATGCTATGTCTTAGGTGACAGTTTAGTTTGACTACGTATGTAGTCCGTTTTGAACTTTGCTAATTATCAATTAATTTGTTGATCGCCATCTTCAACCTTGATAATTTCTAGTAACTTTTACTAGAGTTAAGGCTTTTAATTCTTTGTGTAGTATTTGCAACAGTTTCCGGCTTAAAACTTTTAGCCCTACTTTCCATCCATGTCTGGAAGTTTGCTACGATGACATGCTCAACTTTTGTACTACTTTATCCTTTAGCCTTTTAGGATATTCAAAGTAGTGTTTTCGGTTTTCCAATCCGAATTTGGATATCTAAATGCTAATCATGTCCAACATGATTGACTTTATGTTTTCGAACATAAATGTCTCTCTCACGCGTGCTTGCTCATCGGTGTCTTTCAGACTCCGAGTGTTGCAACGCTCTTTGTCATGAGTTTTTGGGTCGAAACTCTTTTAGACTTTTCCGAGTCTTTGATTTTCGATTTCGAATCTCAAGCATCTCAGCTTACTGAGTTTCTCTAATCCTATCATCTTTTTGATCTATGCTTATAGATCTTCAGATGCCCAAAATGGCATTTAATCCTTGTGTGTGGTCCTTTTATTGAGTCAGTTTGTTACTGTTATACAACATCCTATGTCGCACTCAATGTTTTGTATGTACTCTGCATACGGACTCGGAAGGTTTGTTTCTCCTACTTACCTTCCTGAAACTCGTGATTCAAGATTTTTCTTCATTCCTCAGGAATCAAACTTCTTTGATTGCCTCTATCGATCGAAGGTTCTAACTCTTGCTTGCTTTTAATCCGTCGATGGATTCCTGAAGCATGCTAATGGACACAACTAGACTAGAGGAATCTTATTCGTCTTGTCTGGTTTCGGGAACCATGAATGTTTCCATCCTTCTCAGTTTTCAATTCCGGAAAACTAATTTAGGTCTTCCGTTGACTTAAATTATCAAGCTACATGTCTTGATGATATATGGATTCCATGATGATTTTTGGCTTCTAGCCAAAATCTAGAGTCAGTTTTCGTCTCTGCGCAGGTCTTTTATCTCTTCAGAAATAACCTTTATCTTCTGAATCTTTGAGATTTTTCTTTTGACCTTAAGGGCTTTTGAACAACAATTTGAAATGTTCTCAACAGCTTTGAGATATTCCTTTAGAGACACTTTCAACTACTTTGAAAGTTCTCCTGCGAATTACATTTGCTTTTGTGCGGTAGGTTTTTAAGATCCAATCTTTACCTTTTCCTTTTCGAGGAACCGCGGTTTTACTGTCTTTCAACAGTTTTGTTGCTCTTGGTCGAACTTAATCGTCCTGTACAAGTTTCATGATTGTTCTTCATGACTCTTCATGATTTTTCTCATGGTCGAATTAATTCGGCTTGTACTTTTCTCCCACTTATTCTTGTAATAATTAGTACTTTTCTCCCAGACTACTAGGTGTGCTAATTACTATAAGAATACTATCATGAGCAACAAACACTTTGTTCTCTTGATTGCTTGTGGAAAAAGCCCAAATTTCTTCTAAACAAATTGCGTTAGACTTTAGCTAATTTTTGTAATACTTTTACAAGCTTTGCAGTTAGACGGACTATGGTAAGTGTGAAAACAATCGTTTCCAGAATATGTCCAAAAATATTCGGAAGACTGGCTTAAACCCATCTTTGATCGAATTATGCATAGCAATGTTCGATTACTCCCACTGAATCCACCATCCCTCAGATGTGTTCCATGGAGCGAGTTGGGAAACGGTTTCTCAACTCCTTTGATGGTTATCAAGTATTTGACTCAAGTTTTTACCACTCTAATCTAATCGGATGACTTAAACTCTCTTGTCAAAAATGATTCTTTTACTTCGGTTTGTACTTTGTTTGAACCTTTCCAACATTCCGACTTATACTTTATGATTTGTACGTTTCCATACTTCATGAAGTTGTCAGAGTACGTATTTGAAGTTTCTCTCGTTAGCTTCTGGAAGTAAACTTATAGGTGTGCATAACACTGTATGAGTCCTAATAGATTACTAGTCTCTATGCCTTTTGAAAAGGGTGACTTTGTCAATTTAGTCCTTAAGACCTAATTGACAATGCTGAAGTTTAATGAGTTTGAATCTCTTGATTTTAGCCATTATCAATGTTAACCTTCAGTTAATTTTACCACTGGTTTAAAACATCATATGTTTCTAGAAGAACAAAATAATCATTATTAAGTTAAGCTAGATCAGTGTCTAAAAGAAGACTTTGATCTCTTTCAGCATCCCTAGCATTATTGCTTCTGCTCCCTCTTGGATCTTTACTTCTTTTAGTCAAGTATGTAATTCCCTTAAGCTCCCACTGAGCTGCTCATCTGGTCTTAAACACTTGATGAAGGAATTTTACAATACTTGTTTTTAACTTTGTTAACAAGGATACGGAACCGGAATTCATAATTCCATTCCTTTTGTCCTCCAGGTGCTAAAGGTAGTTTCCTTTTAAATGGTCTAGCCATTGTTTGGAAACATTCACAGTAGTGAGGAATACTCTTGATCATGTACTTGGCAACTGCTTTTCTTTGATCAAATGTTTATCTCACTTGACTGATCCTTTTGCCCTTTTGAATCTCAAAAGCTCTTTCTTAGATTCTTTGTACCAAATCTCAAGAACCTTTCTTAGACTGGATATTCATGTATGTTCTGCTCAATTTGTTCGTAACAACCTGAGTGACTCATCTAAGGTCTTATCTATTTTTGTTCAATCGATATTGAATTGGGTGATAGATGTATTCTATCTTCTTCCCTTAGGATGACTTTCAGATTGCCTTGGAGGTCTCGTACCTCCCCATTTATGACTTCAGTAGGAATTTCTTCCTTAGTTTGTCCTAATGGTTATGCTAGCATCCATTACTCTTCCAAAGAGAATGTTATACGATTGCTTGCAAATGGCTTTTGACCTTCTTTGGTATGAGTCAACATTGGGATTGGGTATTCTAGTACGCTTTCCTTTTAAATCTGAGAACCATTCTCGATTTATTCTTCCTTTCTAGGAAATTGATCAACACCTCCCTTAGGTGTGATTCAGAGTTGAATTCGTTTGTGTTATCTTAAAACTACATAAAGAAATGGCAAAGTTTTAAAACTCGTTATCGTTTTTGAAAAACTTTAGTTTTGAAAAACATTAGTTTTCCCACATTATTCAATAAAATCGTCCCCAATTGAATAAGTGATTCCAAGATCCCAGTTCTTGGGAGTAAAGCGGACGAAGGCCCTACCCTTTGACTCCGTCGTTCCGGGTGAGTAAACTACTTCACTGATCATACCTTATGACTCTTGGTTGATAGATTTCATTAACGAATGACTAATCTATCATTTTGCCTCGAGTATCCAAGACTCTCTTGCTGATCTCGTTGAGTAGAACCATTTAGACGTGTAGGCCTCATCTATAGACCTACCCGCATTGTCCCATGGTAGAGGAGGTACTCTGCGAAGGCCGACCCACCTTCCTCGAACAAGGGCGCAACGAGTGTCTTAATCTGGATAGGCACTTTACTTAAAATTACTTTTTGGGGACTTTTACGCTAGTCTGGCGTTTGTTATAGTGAACTATTTAGCCTAACTAACATCCACGACATAAAGCGTAAATAAGTAAATGCGTGCGAGAAAGTAAATCAAGCAGACATGGATCCTAGTATGGCCCCTAACCTAGAAGATCTAATCTCCTTTGGTTTTCTTCTTGTTTCGTCCTAGATCGCCATCTTTGAACCTCCACTGGTTTCTCCCACTCGCCTTTGGATTCCTTGATCGAGCTTCTTCAATGGACTAATTGACCCTAAACTCTAATTACAAGACTCTTACGATTCGCAGATCGTATAAACTTGAAATTAAAATTAATTACAAAGCATGCACCCATCTGTGCTTAAAACAAGAATAAAGAAACACTTTCTATGGTCATACTAGTTTCCCGCATTCACATCACATGCAATCATATAATATATCAAGGCTAAGAATTATATATGCATGATAATCCGGGAGATACTTTTGTCGACATCCCATGTCACATTACGGACCTTAAGTCTAAATTCGAAGAATTCGACTAATGGTGCGTTCTCGTTTTATCTTTTATGATTTCTAAAATCAACTTTAAGAAAAACTCCGTTTGGGCTCGAGAATGACCGGGTCAATTTCGGAAAAAACTTGGTTTGATTCTTAATGATTTCATAAATCAATTTAAAGAGAAATCTGTTGGCCTTCCGGATGGCCTCGGACCTTTAATGGAGGTCTCCAGTCTCTCTCTAGACAGATCTAGAGAGAGGAGAAGGAAAAAAAAAATTATTTTTTAAGGTTGAAGGTCGCCAGCAGGAAATTGGCCGGTCGGCGACCTTCACCGGTGAAGACGATGAGGTGGCGAATACATGAGGTGGCAGAGAGAGAGAAGTGAGGTGGAGAAAGAGAGAGAGCTGAGGTGGAGAAGCTATTTTGCTTTCCCCCTAAATAAAATTGTCAAACAAAATTGACCAATTTTTGACCAAGTCTTCACACCCCGGAAACTATTTTGCTTTCCCCAAAGCGCTGTCCAAAATAAATAAAACTAATCTAAATGAGAGATGAGAGGAGAGAGATTCGAGAAAGAGTTGCAAGAAGAGTTAGACAAGAGTCGAGTGAGAAGGATACTCGATCCACAAGATCGATAATGACAATAACTAATTATCTAGAGCATGAAAGTTTAGCTAACTTCACCCACATTGACAATTATAAGCATAATGTGTCAAACTAAGCATAGTCGATAAAAAGTTACTAAGCATCGACTATCAAACTAATAACACACTATCAAATAAGTTGACAATGAACAAGTATGACACTAATAAGTACAATATGTCAAACTAAGTATAAGCGATCAAAAGTTACTAAGCATCAATTATCAAACTAAGGAAACATTATCAAACTATATGTCAATAGACGATTAAGATCAAGGCCTCTAATTCATAGAATTAGACGAAGTTAATCAAACTAACATTTAATAAACAAATGAGTCGTTCATCACATATCGAATCATGTTTCACGAGTACCCGAATATAAAAACTAGTTAGACATGGCGAAACAAATAACAAACGAGAGAAAGATAAAGAAAGACAAAAGTTAAGGTTGAAATCCCCCTCTTCCGATGATGGCTCGAGGTTAGGATCGTCGGGAAATATGAATATGTATGTGCTGTCGAGCTCCCCTTAGCAATGTTCTGATTTCCCCTTAACAGTGTCAAGTAGGCGTCTCTTTAGTAAAACTTGACCTCCTCTTAACAACATTGTCTTCTTCCTCTCAACTAAAAACCACCATGAAAGCTTAACCTAGCTTTCTCTCTCTAGAAATATGTAACCCAAACCCAAATCAAACACAAGGAGAAGTAAGACAAGGGGATGAGGAGTGAAATCCCTAAGGTTTCCGGCCAAAATAATGGTCGGAAAACTCTTGAAGAATACGACCAAGGAAGAAAGAGGTTCCAACCAAGACCAGCCACTGTCCGAGCCAAGTATGCTCCGTCTCGTGCTGTCCCGAGCTGCCTTCGTGCTACTGCTGCCTCAAAAAGCTTCAACCCCAGCTGCTATGGAGTTGTGGCAAATCCGGTTCTAGCCGAGTTGGTTCTTCAAATACTCGAGCAACCTCTACTCTGTCCCGTGCCGGCCAAAGCCTTGCCGGCTTTTGATGATGATTGACCGAGCTTGGCCGAATCTCTCCTCCCCTCTCTCTCTAACTTCAACCTCCAACTCAAAACCTAATTCTTGAATAATGGAGAAGATGATCCCCCTTAATCAGATTTGCCCCCTCTTTTGTTTACCAAAGATTAGAAACCTATGTCCACCTTGACTTGGTCTAGTCGGGTAGACTTATTTGATTTGGACCCTTAAAAAGGGGTGCTCATAGACCTTCTCTTTGTTCTTCTTTACACTTTTGAGCTTTGGGCCTTGTAACTCATTAGAACCCAAGGGGGTGCCTTCAACTTTGTCATGTCTCTCGACTTCTTTCTTACATAACTTTTCGTCCGAACTTCGATTCGACTTCAATCTTCGCCGACGGACTTACCATTGACTCCACTTGCCATTTAAACTCTGATTTTCACCAAAATGACCAAAATACGCCTGATGCTATTTCCTTCCGGTCTCTTCCACATGAGATTAAAATGTGATAAATGCTCTATTTTTTTCCGAGTTAAGCTCATTACTCCAAATAAGTTACCTAACAAGAAAAACACATAAATTATGAAAGATAAAACCCGAAAAGAAATAACTCATCGAAGTTAAGTGATCTAAATGTGGCATTTTCGCGCCACATCAAACATCCCCAAACTTAGAGTTTGCTAGTCCTCGAGCAAACAAACAAAAAAAAAACAAAACAATAAAGTCAAATCCTAACTCACTTTCAGAGGAATTCCGGTTGTATTTAGCGTATGCAACAAGCAGTTACACCCCTAGGTTACCGTTAGAGGACGAGTGTCGTCTCGTGAGGGTTTCCAGTGAATTTACCCACAAAATTCAAGATTTCAAAGACACGAAAGAGTTCTACATTGATGTAAATAAGATAATGACAACAAGTGACACACTCAAGCATCCTAAACAAGTGAATCAAAATCGATAAACGCATATAAATGCTAAAAGTCTCCTCACTAGTAGTCTCATCTAAAAATGCAAGTGTCCAACCATAATGAGCATCATCTAAGTCCAAAGTTACAACACCTCGATTCCTATCTTAGTACATTTCGCCTCGATTCCAAAGTTACACCCACTCTACCCTCTAACAATGCTTCCTAAAGGTCAATGGATACAAGTAATGAAATGGAAGTGATGAGATCCCGAGAATGTCGACTTCTTCAATAAAACGAACGCTCAAACAACTTCTAAACTTAGCTTTCTGCTTTGAATACTTTATTTTTCACAACACTTACACACAAACACAAAATAACAAAAACTTAATATATTTTTTTTCATTTTTTTTCTTTTTTTGTTTTTTTTTTTGTTTTTTTTTTTTGTTTTTTTTTTTTTTTTCCNNNNTTTTTTTTTTTCTTTCTCCTTTTTTCCATAACAAATCAAAAGCACTAACACTAGCATTCTTAAGAAACAACTTTTTCTTCTTTTACACTTTGTTTCACATTCTTTCTATACTTTCCATGCCTTCATTCTCGGGAGTAGTATGTGAATGGGTGGAGTATATGTCTCCCTAAAGTAGACACCATTATCAGAATTCATGGACTACAAGAGTAAGGTTAATTCGCTATCCTGATGTCACTCCTAGTGGTTAAGAAAGTTGAGCTCATGAGATCTTCTAAGTTCTTTTTAAAGTTGCGAGGTTGAGTATCTCTTCATTCTACTCAGAGTCAGCGCAGAAGAGTACACTCGAAAACAATATAAAGGCTCAGATATCTCACATGGGTTTAAGTCTCCACTAATGACTATTATATGTCTCTCCTAAATGTTCCTTCTTCCTTAGGACGCTACTCATGTGATAAGACAACAAACACTAAAGGACTAAACATTCATGAAAAGACTAAAAACATGCATAACATTCACCAAAAAAAGAAACTTCATGCATCAATACACTCAAGCATGCCACTAGAGTCATACCAAATTTATCTTAAAACATAATTTTGAACCTTAAAACTGTACTATAAGAAATTTAGAACTTTAAAACACAAATTAAGATAAATCCTAGGGTGGCTTGGTAACCTCTGACTGCTCTCTGGAACTTGTTTTGGTAATCAGTCTTGAGTTTACATGAAACCTTCGTTGCTCTCACTCAGGCCCGTGGAAGGCTTAGTGCAGGCAGGACGACCGCGTTGGCCCCCCCACCATTAGGGGTCCAATTCTCTTAGAGATTTAAAGTCGCGCTATATAGTTAAAGCTATATAATCATCATGTTCTTAGCTCAACTGGAAAGCCATCGTAATTTCCATGTCGGTGGCTCGGGTTCAGGTCCCGTAGCCTCCAAATCCTTTATTTTTCTTTACCTAGGGTACAATTGTTAACCAATTCCTAATTTCTGCTCCATTACACGTCTTTAACCTTTTTTTGTGAATAAATTATTTTCATTCAGCCCTAGTCATACTTAATAACTCGTAAATAAAATATTCAATACTATATTATATTAAAGTGCAAACAATCCGTAAGAGTTTGAAATTTCATTGTGGTTATTTGGAGTTATAAATGTACAATCAAAGATATAATAAACATATTTCTTTTTTGTTCACAACTGATTGTGGATTCTTAGACTAGATTTCATATAAAAAAAATTCTGAAATGAATTTTTTTTTCTGTTACTACTTCCTTCGAAATATATTTGGATTCATCTATGATTTTCATATAGATGTTGTTAAATTATCTTGCACAGTGATTAACTTTTACTTCTAATTGTTTTATTGTACGAAAAGCTCGTCTTCAAATTTTGCACAAGGTCCCCAAATTCTCTGCCACAGTCCTACTATTGAGCCGAGGAGGCCTAAACCCCAAGGTCTGGGTTGAGCCACTCAAGTACATACCCGAACGCCTTTTGAAGGATGGCTTGGCTACAATCTACATCGCTGAGCCAGATCTTCAATTTGTTTCCTCTAGTACCGGACGACGTGGATGCATCGGTATTGAATTTGGATCCGCCATTACCGTCACGTTGTTAGCGAGACTTCTTCAAGGGTTCAATTGAAGTGTCCCTCATGGTAAACAATATATCGATCTCTCTAAATCGGCTAATGATCTTCACGGGGCCACTACGGGCATACGCCGAGCCACGTGTAGCCCCTCATCTCTGCCCTACAAGTTGTTAAATTTTGTTACAAATTTAACAATTGATTAATGCTTCAGATACTTAATCCTAGCTTGTGTGAGAGACTTGGATGGAGTTGTGAGCGTCCTGGTAATTAAGCTTCAACATTTGTCTTATATATGTAACCTATTGGGACTAAATAAAATAAAGGTAGTTTCAAAATCAATAAGAAAGTTCCATTCATGTGAATGTTTGTGCTTACAAAATGATAATGAAGTAATGTTTGTACTTCGAAAAATGAGAGGATAGCCTTCTCTACCTTCTACTCCATTCTCATCTCCTACGCTGATAACAGGTCAAGATGGGTGGATTCCACTTCCTCTGGGAGTCGAACGTAAGACCTCTAGGGTTTTAGAGTTTATGTCAACACTTTCAATCACTTGGACCACTAAGTGTTGACATGTGTGCCAATTGACTCTAGGTACCGTTGGAAAAATTTGGCGTATAAGTAGAAGCGGAAGGTGGATAAATAATCGATGCATAAAACCACGTTGATCACTAGACTTCAAAGCTTGAAAAAATCGATTCTTTTAGACAGTGATTCGCCCCCTTCTGGTATGAAACCACGAGTACATAACGGGTCAGGAATTATGCCTTCAGGATACAATGAAGCCCTTCAACAACTGTTTGATTCAAAGTATGTACGCTTTGACCAAAAATACTCCGAAATATATATAACTGATAATGCTAAAGAGAAAACGACCCTGACTTCGCCAAGTAATTCGTATAACAAAATACCCTATACACAGCTTCACTTATGAATCAAAAGAATATAAGAGAGAGATGGATTCGGGATTTCATATGTTGGCAATCCAACATGATGGCAACCACGCTTCCGGATATCATTTCCCCTTACCAAGCAGCTTATGTCCCGGGTCGTCAAATCACGGATAACATCATTATTAGCCAGGAGGTGGCCCACTCTTTCAAATCTAAACGAGGTTCGAAATGTTTTTTTGGTCTTAAACTCGACATGTCAAAAGCGTTTGACCGCGTTGAATGGTCTTATCTGGTTTCTATCATGGCTAAGCTGGGTTATGATCCTCATTGGATTCGTTTGATTCATTCTTGTATCTCCTCTTCCTCGATGGCCGTTTTGATCAATGGTCGTTCAGGCAACTCCTTCAATGTCTCTAGGGGATTAAGACAAGGAGACCCCATCTCCCCTTTTCTCTTCACGATTGCCATGGAGGGTCTGAGCAGACTTCTGGACTCTCCTAATAGTCCCTTCATCTTTTCTGGGTTCTCCGTTCCTCGATCCTCTTTCAGTTTCAACCATCTGCTTTTCACTGATGACTGCATTATCTTTGGTCGTAACACGCTTGATAATATCTCTTCTCTGATCAACATTCTGAATGCCTTCGGCAGTGAATCTGGGCAGATTATTAACTACAACAAATCCACTATTTTCTTCTCTAAAAACACTCACCCTAAGTTCAAACGTATGATCAGCAAAGCCCTCAAAGTGCACCAAGCCTCCTCCCTGGACAAGTACCTTGGGTCTAAACTCTTCATTGGAGCTAAAAAAACGCAGGCCTTTACTTCTTTGATTGACCAAATTCAGAATAAACTTTTCAAATGGAAAACCAACCTCCTCTCCCAAGCTGGCCGCTCAGTTGTCATCTCGACAGTTGCAGCGGCTGTTCCCCGATACCAGATGCAATGCTTTGCCATCCCTAAAGGGGTTAGCAAGCGCATCGAGACCATTCAACGGTCCTTTTGGTGGGGAAAAAGCAAATCGATTCATACTATCAACTGGTCTTCGATCTGCTGCCCGCGTCGTTTTGGTGGGCTGGGCTTTCGTTTACCTATCCTTGATAATGAGGCTTTCCTCAGTAAACTCAGTTGGCGTCTTCATAAATCCCCTAATGCCCCTTGGGTGCAACTTCTAAAAGCTAAATACTTTCCGAAAGCAGATCAACCTACTCCTCCCAAACAAAACCACTCCTGGATATGGAAATCTCTGGCTCAACCTATAAGCAAGATAAATAGACTCATATTCTGGGATGTTAACAAGGGTACTAAGGTTAATATATGGACTGACTATTGGATTCCCAACCATGCTCCCCCGATAACGAATTTTAATAATTGCCCCTTTGATAAGGTTGCAAATTTGATCGTGAATGATAGGTGGAACATTGAACTGCTAGATACTTACTTCACAGAGAACATTAGAAATGCTATTCTTAGCATTAATTTGCACCCTCAGGCGGACGATGCCATGATTTGGACGTTAACCAAATCTGGAAATTTTACGATTAAATCGATGTACTCGCATTTACGACTTAATGGCCTGAACTATGAAGAAACCAATTGGAATTTTATTTGGAATATTCAAATCATCCCGAGGATAAAACTATTCCTCTGGAAATGCTGCACAAATAGTCTACCGGTAAGAGACAAAATTGGGCAATTCATTGGAAATTACTATACGTGCTCGTTCTGTGAGGATTGCGAATCTTTATCGCATTTGATGTTGCACTGTACCTTTGCTAGAGCTATTTGGCTTCATTTTAATATCAGAACTAGCAACTTCTCGTCTGTGCTAGAGTGGATTCTATACTGGAAGACTCTAGAGGAAACCAAAATCACAATGATGAGTAAAATTATGTGGTTCATCTGGAAAGCGAGATGTGAGAAAAGTTTTGGTAATAAAGATTATTCACCACAACAAGTGGTTCATATGATTCAGAGTTTCGTCACCAATACTCAAGAAGCAAAACCGCTCTCTATGAAATCAGAGCAACCTAAATGGAGTCCTCCTACACCACCTTTCCTCAAAATCAATGTGGATGCTTCTTTCACGAGTTACATGGAACCAGGGGCGGCCTAGGCCCAAAGCCACCAAAGCGGTGGCTTTGGGCGCCCAGCTCTTGATGACAACAGGAGGGCCCCCAACCAACGACATATTTACTAGCTGAACGTGATAGTATCACATGTATGCATGTAGCTCAGTTGGCAAAGCTTTCTTTAATAACCCTAAAGGTCATGGGTTCAATCCCTATTGTCTACATAATTTTGCTCCTTTTCTACCACAACCCATTTATTTAATTAATATCCTAATTAATTGTTTATTTTAATAATCAAATTGAGTTTTACTTTTAGTAAGTAGTTTTGTTATTTATATGTTATCCTTTTACATGTTCTTTTCAATCTAATTTTAAAAAGTTGTTATACCAATCGAACTAAAGTAATGTAATGATCTCTCGTTTTTTTTATTAGAAACAAAGTGGTAAATAAGATATAATTTTTTTACAATTAATTGAAATTAGTATGCATTCCATATTAAAATTGAGATTAAATTTATATTTGTATTGAATAAAATATTATTTTTAAGTTGTTCGAAATTTTCTACACAAATTTGTTCATAAATCCGAACAATGTAACCTAAAAATAAGTACACCTTTTTAATAGGAATAAGGTAACAAAATTATATAAAATTTTCTTTTAAATTTTTTAAAGGGCCTCACTTTCAGGCTTCGCTTTAGGCCTACCACGACCTAGGGCCGCCCCTGTGAAGGAGGATCGTGAAGGGGTGATTAGATTACGAAGACATTGGCCTAAGGATACTATGTATGAGCCAAAATGTACTTTATGGTGTGTTTGGTTGCAGGATTCCTAAGTAGGATTCCTATTAAAAGTGAGATTCGGTAGTAATTACGAATCTTTAGTCTGTTTGGCTACCAAGAATCCTAGGACTCTTGAATCCTAAAGATTCTTAATTCCAAAATTTGTATTGGACCAAAATCTCACCCTGCCCCTTAGGATTTTTTAGGATTTTGGATTAATAAACTTAAATTTCAAACTTAAAATCAACAAAAAAAATATTTCCGTCTATAAAATAATTATTTTAAAAATATATTTTTTTTTCAAAAATCATTTTCTTAAAATCATTTTTTTTCCCGAAAATCATTTTTTTCTTCAAACCCGATTTTTCTCAAAAATTCGATTTTTTCGACAACCGTTTTTTCTAAAGAAGTGTATAAAAATACTTAATTAATAATAAATCATAGGATTCTTATGAGTTGTCAAACAAACCAAAAAATATTACTTGAATCCGTAGAATCATGAATCCGAATGACTCATGAATCCACGGATTCATGAATCCGAAGGACTCATGAATCCACGGATTCATGATTCCGTCATCCAAACACACCATTAATTTTTTTTGTTTTTTCTACTGGACAAATTGAAAAATGCATAAGAAAAAAAATTGTTCGTCTAATAATATGTTTCTCCAATGCAAAGAGTAAAATGCATAACATGTTTATTTTAGTACTAGGTAAAGTGAAAGATACATTAGCCAGAAAGTAATTTGTACGTTAATATTTTGGTAAATGAAAATAGTAAAAGTCTAAACATCTAACTTTTCCACAATTTAAATTAGATATTGCATAACTTAAAATATTATGGGTTGGTTATTGTGTTTGTCAAATGCAATGGGTAAGATATGAATATATTATTTTTGTACAAGATTAATTAGGAAATACACAAACAAAAATGTTGTGTGTCTGTCACTGTTTTGTCAAATGCAGAGAGTACAATGCAAAAATATATTTTTTTTCCGCAATGCAAATTTGAGAGGTCGATGTTTTTGGTAAACAAGCAAAACTTTGAAGGCACAAAATTTCATAGGATGGGAACATTAAAATTTCTTCCAAAAACATTTTCTTCTCATGTCTCCGCCAAGGAGACGTCGGTTTGCGACCTCTCTCTATTGGGTTATGGTGTCACCTAGTGTTACTAACGGAATCTCAGACATTAGTTCCGCTCTAATGTCTAACACTAGTATTTTCCAAGATCTCATACATAAGCTAATAATTTTAACTAAGTTAACTAGTTTGATGATTACCTTAATCGTTAATTTTCCCTTAAACCTTTCCAATTGAATGCGAAGCCCAAGAGCTTCAATTGTTGCTCCTCTATTCAAGACACCTGAATGATCAACTTGATCTCCCACCTTGTTGCTAGCTAAAACACCAATGGTGGTTTGATTAGAAGAACACTTCTTCTTTAAGACTAAATAGATAGTTGGGAATAATCTCTCTTTCTTTCTCTACTTGATGTTGTAGAGAAGAAAGCTCCTTGAGAATTCTTCCACACCTTATTCTAGTCCCTAAGAGACATTATATAGAATCCTAATCTCTTTTGAATAAGATTAATGAAATAGTCGAAAACAGAAAGTAGTTTCTATTTTTTATTCCCTTGCTCTTGGTCGGCCATATCAAGCCCATCTTGGGCAGATCTGGCGGCCCCTATAGGTAGGTCGGCCAAGCATGGCCGGCCCCTATGATGACCCTAAAACCTCTTTTAAGCCCCGACCCAAATTCCCCTCTTTTAGGCATTTTGCACTATCTTTGCCTAAACTTCTTTTAGACCTATGAGACATATTTATGGGACTCTCCCATGTTTATACGTCTCATCCCACTATTCATATCATCCGATCAAATAGACATTCTTTTGTGCAACCCGATGCAGGATCCGGTCGAAGTTAGCCGCGAATTACTTAGTAATTCGATGATCGTAGTTGGTTTCTAGTCAACACTACAATCCCTAAATCGTCTGGACTTGATGATCTTCTTCATCAATTGTCATATCCGATAAATTGCTCGCATTGCATCTTTGGTCGAAGGACATGTCCTTCATTCTCATCCTCATCTCTTGTTCTCTCTCTCTCGCTCTCTCCTCCTTCTTCCCTTTTTCTCGCCCTCTCTCTCTCTCGAATCTCTCTCTATGATCTTACTCGCGCTTTCAAATCTCTCATTGTCTCCCTCTTGAATCTTTCGCTCCCTCTTGACTGAAACTCTAAGGTTCCGTTCGAGATACAGCAAGAGAGAAAGAAAGAGATTAACCCGAGAGAGAAATTGAACAGAGATAGATTAGATATAAAGGAAAAAATGATGGTTTTCTGGTGAAAGGTGGTGGGAAGAGTTGGTGGTCGGGGATGGAGGAAGAAAGAACTGGAAAGAAAAAATATTAAGTGTAGGTGGTGTTTGGAGGAAACAAATGATTGCAAAGTTTTTTTTTATTTCCACCGTAAACTTTGTGATTCCGAGAAAGGAAAATTTTCCTTTAAAACTCAAAAGCTATATCACACTAATTTTCTTCAAAGTGCGCTTTTGAATATATAATAACGGAAATCAACCATTGAAGTTAAGATTATTCATGGTAAAGTTAGGGATCTTGATCGAAAAGTAATTATATCTGAGGTCATAATGGACGGATTTTTTTCAAAATGCGACTTGAATATATACACAATGGATATTGGACTTAAAGCTGAAATTCCTCATGGTAACGTTATCGATCGATACCGAAAAGTGATTTTACCCAAACGGTTTTAAATTTATTATAATTTCGAGATCGATAAAATTGTTTTCGAAATTAATAGGCTAGCACATGAATTTTCTTTGAAATTCAATTTTGAATGTCTATACAATGGATTTCAGTCTTAAGACTTAAACATTCCATGGGAAAACTATATTAGACTTCTGCATTTCGATTTTGTAAATTGTAAATCGTTTCATGAGAATTATCTGAAAATTGTTTTTAATTAGCTTGCTATTTAACTTTGTAAATTTAATTAAGTGTTATACATGTGAGTAAACATGAAGATGTGGTTTTTTCTTATTTACAGTTTATAAGAAATGGGCGATGAACAACATAAAAAAGAAACAACGAGGATGAAAGAAAAAGAATTCGTTGTTGAACAAATTGAAGCCTAATGAGAAAACACAATAGAAGTTAACGCGAAGAAAATACTAATAAGACAAAATGTTATAGCATTGCTGTCATTGCACACTATATTTCTTTGCTCGCGCGAAATGGAAATAGGTCGTCGCTCACAATTTATCTAGAAACTCAATATCTCGAAATGTCTATAAAGACTTTTTTTTAGAGTTAATTCTTATATGGCCCCGTACTTTGTGACCAGCTTCCTTTATGGCCCTCTTTTTTTCGTAAATTCAAATATGGCCCCCTATTTTCAGACAAATGTCATCACTACCCCTCTGATTAATGTATTTTCAAAATAAAATAAAAAACAAAACCTAAATTCCACCTCACTTCCTTCTCCACCATTCATCTCTCTCCACGTCACCTCTCTCTCCAACTCACCTCTCTCTCTAGGGGTTTCCCCTTCACCGGAGTTTCTAAAGAGAGAGAGAAGAGGTAAAAAATTTTTTTTTTTTTTTGCTTAAGGTCGCCGGCCGGAAATTTTCCGGCCGGCGACCTTCGTCGGAGAAGAAGGAGTGACTTGGAGAGAGAGAGAGATGAGTTGGAGAGAGAGGTAAGATGGAGAGAGAGATGATGTGGAGAGATATGTGTGGGGGAGTAGGAAGTGAGGTGGAATTCAAGTTGTTTTTTTTATGTAGAAAAAATATTAATAAGAAGGGTAATCAGGACATTTACCTCAAAAAAGAGGGTCATATTTGAATTTACGAAAAAAATGGGGCCATAAAGGAAGCTGGTCACAAAGTAGGGGGCCATTTAGGAATTAATTCTTTTTTTTAATATTGATACAATGGTCATTACAAATGCATTGAATATATCGATACGATGTCATAAACACGAATCACGATAACGATCGAAATACTAGTAACCTACAATCCGACGAAATTAAATGGTCTAAAGCCGACGAACTAAATAGCGTAAAGACATCTTGTTTATAGCCAAATGTCTTCAAATGTCAACAAGACATTTTGTCAATGAATGTCCCTCAAAATCTCTATATCCACTTTCCCTATAATATTTGGGTCAAAAAATAGACCACGCGCGCGTCATATTTTGTTTACAGATATAGACGTCTATGGTTAAGAATCAAACTTTCGATATTTTTCCTCCGTTTTTTGTTTCTCTGTTATTATCAAATTATCTCACTTAAACGAGTGGAGCTCAATTGGATTCCTTCTATTTTTCCACTCAAATTCCAACTCTCAATCTGAACAAAAAAATTAGGGTTAACAATGAATGTTCAAGCATCAATTTACAGTATTGGCATCCCAACTACCTTCAACGCTCCACAGAAACGAATCACCCATGTAATCCGAGCAAAAGGTAAAACAATCTAGGGTTCTTTAGATCTGTATCTGTTTGATTTATTTCCAATTTTGACACTAACCCTAATTTCTGAACCATTCATTTATTT
>BEHA01001761.1:33484-45524 GCA_002897215.1 Eschscholzia californica subsp. californica
CTTCTTCTTGTTCTTCGTCATCAGAAATCGAAACCCTAAACCCTAATTTATCTGAAGATGAAATAGATGAAATTGTGATTAAACTAAGAAGCTCTCAAGTAATTGATCAAGAAGAAGCTGTAATCTCACTTCGAAGAATCACAAAAACTAGGGTTTCGATTAGGGTTTCAATTTGTTCGTCTCGATTACTCTCAGCCCTTCGTCCGCTTTTGATTTCCCGGTACAATTTAGTTCAAATAAACGCGGTAGCAGCGTTGGTGAATCTCTCACTAGAGAAGATCAACAAGGTGAAGATCGTACGGTCAGGATTTATTCCTTTATTAATTGAAGTTTTAAAGGGAGGATACCCTGAGTCGCAGGAGCACGCAACTAGTGCACTATTCAGTTTAGCCCTAGATGATGAAAATAAAACGGCAATCGGTGTTTTAGGTGGGTTGACTCCACTTCTTCATATGCTCCGATCCGGAAGTGAACGAACTCGGAACGATTCATTACTCGCTTTATATCATCTTTCACTTGTTCAAAGTAACCGATTCAAACTCGTGAAACTCGGAGCGATTCCAATGCTATTAACAATGGCGAAATCAAGGGATTTGGGGAGTAAAGCTTTACTAATTCTGTGTAATTTAGCTTCTTGTAGTGAGGGTCGTGGAGCGATTCTTGATTCAAATGGAGTTGAGTGTTTTGTGAGAATGTTGAGAGAGAAAGAGATGGAATCGGAGTTGACTCGGGATCATTGTGTAACGATTTTGTATGCACTGAGTTATGGGAGTTTGAGGTTTAAAGGGTTGGCAAAGGAGGCAGGTGCAGTTGAGGTGTTGAGAGAAATTGTAGAGAGAGAAAGTGGGAAGAGGAGAGAGAAAGCTAAGATTATATTGGAGATGATAAGAGGAAGAAGAAGAAATGATAGAGGAGAAGTGGAGATAGATTGGGAGAGCATGTTGGACTAAATTGTGATGTTTTTATATCTTTAGGTATGTGTTTCTTAGTCTTTGGGTAGAAATTGACTTGAGTTAGATTTTACGACGTTCATTTTTGTTCAATTTGTGATATTCTTTAGTTAGAGAATGACTGATAGGAATTAATTACTAATTTATATCAATCAAACGAGTCAGATTCAAACAATTAAACGAAATTATTATCCTTCGAATTATATTCTGAAGGAGAAAGTACAATGAAGATCAGATTATATAATTAAAAAAAAAGTTTTTTTTTATGAGATAATTAAAATAGAAGCTCTATTTGTAAATCTTTTTTCTTCGTGAAATTACTTATAGATACACAAAAATTACATTTTTGGTACCACCATACTCGTAAGAATGAAAAAAGAAATGAAAGAGGTAGAAATTTGAGCTAATCCGATTTTAATCTGACATAAACACTAAGGATTTTTAGTTGTCTTCAAATAATTATAACTTTTTTTTTTGTTGAAGAAAATAATTATATCTTGGGAAGTTAAGTTTGCATACCATTTATATCCAACAACAACAAAGAAAGTTTGCATACCATTTTCTAATATGACCTATATGAAATTCTTATGGTGCCCTTGGTGGGTTGGGTTATTAACAAGTCAATGGTGCCCATAGCTTGGTTCTTGTAAAGAAAATTTTTTAGGCACCACCTATTGGGGTCCATGTTAAAGTCCCTTATTCTTTGGAGTCTCCAGCTACTGCAACCTCTGTCTCACCCCACCTATTTTTTTTTTTTTTTTTTGGAAGTCGACTATGATCTACGTATGTCGTTACATTTGGCACTTGATACATCATAGATGTGATAAGCTCGATAACTGCCCACTCAAACACTAACAGAACCGGGCCTATAGCCCAACAAGACGTGGCCTAAATCCCACCTATTTTTGTGCAAGTTGATATTCCATCAAGAAAATTGACAACTATCAGAAGTCTAAATAGGAATCAATTGTCTGATTTCGTATAAGTCTGGAAGATTTTGACATGTAGACTCTTGGAGCATTGCTCTTCCGTCATTGAATGACAAACAAAAAGAAAAACACAATCCATGAGCAGAATCTTAACTGACAACATATAGAACCCTTTGAGCTCCATGGAAGGCAAGACTAGAAGATCGTTCGAATACTCGCCCTCTACAGTAGACCTGAAAATGAACAAGATGAAGCTTTTTTTTTAATTGTTCGGCATGCCTCGAACCTTGATTTGTAAGGAGGAAGAATAAATCTCTTACCACTCCAACCAAGGGTTATTGGCGACAAAATGAAGTTAGAGAAGTTGAGAAAGCAATACTCAATACATCAACTAGAAAAGAATAACTATTCAAAAGACACTCGAACTATGAACAAATTCTTCTACAGTTTTAGCTACCAAGTAGAAACATTTTGAATTAGACAACCAAAGAGCTCGACCAACTTTCGGGACATTTGACCCGTAAAGTAAATTAGAAATTAAAATAAACTTTGGATAAGGCAAAGTTGTGAGAATAGTTCCACATGGGAGAATGAGTAACTAGCAACCAAGAATATAAAGTATAGGTCCTCTCCACTCATTGCCAATTGGTTTTGAGTTGGATGGCCACAAACTTAACATGGTATCAGAGTTAGGCCCACACGTGATAGGCTTAAAAGCCACTCGTGCTCCACGTCACCCGTAAAGAAAAAAAAAACACACGTGTTAGGCTCAAAGAACGCCACACGTGAGGGGGCGTGTGAGAATAGTCCCACATGGGAGAATGAGTAACTAGCAACCAAGAATATAAAGTATAGGTCCTCTCCACTCATTGCCAATTGGTTTTGAGTTGGATGGCCACAAACTTAACAAAAGTTGTTCGTTCATGTTCACCTAAAATCCAAAAAATGTTTTCCTTATCACACCTATACCCATGAATCACATTTCTATTAACACAAACAAAATGTAGGTCAAATCTTAACTCAACCAGAAGGACAAAGACAAGAAACAAACAATACCAGCCTTTAACTATTCTAAACTTCAAATTACTATAATGGTATGAAACTTTTCAAGAAAAGAAATACAGTTATTCTTTTTAGAAGCCTATAAGCGCCAGAAAATTTTGTCACATGTCCACTCTCTCTATTAGGGCTAATCGTGCTGGGCCTGTTCTGGGTTGGGTTTGAACAAGCTGGACTCAGGTCGGTACGATTGTTGTCTGATTACTCTTTTGAAGGCTACGGATTGCTCAGTTCTGGGCTCACATGAAGTGTTAAGAAAAAGACGACACTATGGCAAAATAACTATTTAAGTCTCTTTCTCATTTAAATTTTGTTTCCTACCAAATAACTAGGCTTTTAGTAACAACACTAGTTTAATTGAGTCGATGTTGAAATAGTATTTGTTTGCTATTTAAATAACAATTTGTTTTATATCGCAAAATTTTAATTAGCTAAACATTTGATTAAACAAAAAAAAATCAATATTGACATCATAAAATAAAATGCATACTTAAGCATTTTCCAATTTAAAGACCACATCATAGTTAAAGTCAAAGGCCTAAATCTCGTGTTTTCGTATTTGCTGGTTATATAAAAAATAGTTCTTTAAAACCCTAACTTTCTCCTTAAAGTGATGAATATTATTCAACTCATAACCACCTTAGCCCACCAAAATCTATTTTGAGATCTCTCATCTATTACTTTCATTTATATATATTGTTTTCAAGATCGCCCAAGAAACTTGTTAAGTGTGTTTTGTGTTCAAATGGTGCATAAAAATTTAAGACGAAGGTATCAGTTTTTCACCATCAACATGACACTTTAAAAGACAGTTTTATAGACTAAACAAAGTTGATAGAGGTTTCGATCGTTTTTTTTTTTGTCTGAATCTGATTCATCGTAGATACTCCCTTCTGCTTTGGGTCTTCGAATAGACAAAATAACCCTTAAGGTCACCTGAAATTTGGCAAAAATATTCTGAGTAAGATATTTTAGAATGCAATTGACGAATAGGGAATTGAAGAAAAAATAAAGAACTACTCAGGTGTCGAATTAGACCCAAGTCAAATTTCAAAATTCAGATGAAGAAAAGAACACCTGATGAAATTTAAAAAATAATACCAAAATGATTAAAGACAAACAAAGAAGATCTTGTAATGAACAACCCTATCCTTAATCAGATTACCTTTGTTCAGCACTAATTAGAAAATAAACTAATGGGGGTTCTAATCTAATTATCTCTTCAAGTCAACTATTTGGCCTTATAAAGTCAATGTTGTCATTCTTAGGTATTTGGTTGGTTTCTTTTTTTGTAGTGTCTAAACTGGAAAAACACAAAAAGGAGGAAAAGATTAGAGTTCAGGTTTATGATTAACCCAATTTTAGGGTCCTGTTTTGATTCTCCACCATCTAATAGAAATGCTTAAAAGATTAAATCAATTGACTAACCGACCCACTTGCACACCTTAAATAACCTAATTCTTACATGTGCTACTTTCAATTTCGCATACAACTCTCTTAACATGAGTAAGCTGCATGCAGGTTGCATCCTAGGAGACCCGCCTACAACCGTCTAATCTAACAGGGTTGTATGTACAGACGAGCTACCCTTTTGTAAACACAATAGCTCCAATATATACTTGTCACCTAGAAATGGCTTAATAAAGGCTAAGAATAGAAAGTTGTCTTTGACGACACAAACACAATATATCGTCAACCAACCGACACTCAACTCAATGACCTAGTTTCTTCCTAGATAGGTTAAATTCACATGTTTTCATAAATGGTGAATGCTTCATGACTTGGCAAGCAAACTCAAATGGGAATTCTCCCCATTAACCCAAGTGTAAAAAATAAGACAATATAAAAGTAATTGCAAGGAAAAAAGGCTAAAAAGGTGGGAACTCAAATGGAAAGTGAGGAAATGGGGTATTGGTAAAAAGAAGTCTTACCATTGGAAGATTTAGTGAGAGAAAATGGAATAACAACATAATCCAATAGTGTTTCAAAAATGTCTCCATAGTTATAAGAAATGGGAAGATGGTCCAATAAAAGAACAACTGTCCAACACAAAAATTCCATTTCCCATGTCTATCAAAACATTAAAAATGCTTTGTTTATATCAATAATAGAAGATGATGACTTCATTCCTCTCTAAATCTAAGCTTTTAGGGCATAAAATATAAGACTTAAACGGCTCTAAAAAGATATGCTTAGATCTCATCTGTAAGACCCTTATCAGTATATATGCTTACATCATATTCCACTTCTAGAATTCCTTTTTAAATCTTTGCTTCCCCACTCTCTCTCTAGCTCTCTCTGTCTCTCTCTAAAATTATCAAAAGAAAAAAAATGTCAAATCTCTAATGTTTTCTATAATTTTTTGTTTAGGTTAAAGAAGGGGAGGTTATAAAGCAACTTATTCTAATGCGACAGATAACCACATTACTATAGAAATATTATAATCATAACAAATATAATTATACTAAGTTGTTCCAATTGAATGAACCTAGACTATGACCTTTGGATACCCACAGAGCACAGACTCAAAGATGTGATATTTTATAGCTTTCATATATTTTATCATAAACTAAGTTGCAAGAAGATGCATACTCACTGGTTCATGAGTTGGGTCAAGCATAATAGTTTATACTAATCTTAATTTAAAACATAATTAATAAACAAATCTTGATTTATATTATAGTTTATTTATTTGGAGGGATCTTTCCTCCCAGGTGATTGCATACCCATCTCTTTTTGACTTTTATTTTGGTTATTTTTTGTTTTGAGATTATCATAAAGTTTCCACTATCATGCTCTTCATCTTTTAAGCATGGAATATTTGTTTTAAATTCCAATTTGTACTAGTAGTTGCCTATACAGTTCCCTGAAACTAAAATATAAGAATCCAAGTGCACATAGATTATGAAGTTTATTTTCATTTTTATAAGCAGACTGAATCCTCTTTGATGGGTAAAGTTTAAATCGTATCTAATATAATAAGCTAAAGTTATAATCTAATGCTGCATGACGGCTCCTTCGGTCTTGACTTTTTAAATTTTTTCGGTTTTTATTTTGTGTCTACTTGGGTATCTCTACTCTGTTCATGAATATAAAACTAAAGTATTTGTTTAAGGTGCAATTCATAGTTGGACTCAAGTTTCGATTTCTATATAAGGAAGAGAAACAAACATAACTAGTAATGTGAATTAGTTTTTTATAGATATTCTTTACTAACCTCTGGGATAGAAATGGATATGGATGAGGTTGAACAAGCAATGGCTGCTTCTGATCTCCTCTCGCCGAGATGGAGCGGAAATAACGGTGTTGTCGATAAGAAAATCCATGGTGAAGAGAAGAAACTCCGACTGTTTGGATTTGAGGTGGATCCTTATACGAATAACGGAAGGTCTTTAAGAGAGGATGGAGATGGAAGTGTGAGTTCTTCAAATACAGTTTCCATTCAAAAGGAGAAACCTGCAAAAGAGAAGAGTTTAGTGTGTGATGTGGATGATAAGAAATATGAATGTCAATTCTGTTTCAAAGAGTTCGGGAATTCACAAGCACTTGGTGGTCATCAAAATGCTCATAAGAAGGAAAGACTGAAGAAGAAAAGATTGCAGCTTCAAGCAAGGAAAGCAAGTATAAATCATTACCTGCAACCATTCCAAAGTCCTCATAGTTTCGGATTCTATGGTTCTCCTTCGCCAACTTTTTACGAACATGCTTCTTATGTTCCAGAGTTCGCTTCTTTCGGAGAGGGCCAAATTAGTTTCAACCCTTACGATCAAAATGCTTACCTTAATGGCTACATGAAGGGGCCTCTTGTCTCTAAGTTATACCCTGTGCCTTCTCATGTCCCTGTACAACAAAATCATTGCAAGTTCAACCTGATAAAAACTCATGGTTCCCATGGAAACAAACCTGCCGTTATTAAGCCTTCACCTGTGCCGGTTCCCAACCAAAGCTATAAAGGTTTGGATCTTCAGTTAGGCCTTAACCCGCAGTCTAGCCGTTCCTCTAGAAACGGATTATGACATATTTTGATAAATATAGACACAGATCATCTTCACTATATTTACATTCTTGATTGCAGAAATATATTATTGTGTAATAGAAGCAGTAAATAGAAATGTAATACATTTAAAATCAAAACAGAGTACTAGTCTAAATTCAAATTTGATATCGGAAGTTTCTCATGTACTCCACCAGGCTTCTTTTCATACTAATAGAAATATAGGTTATACTGCTAGCTAGTCTTGAAGTAGATCTCGAGCCAGTTACTGTATGGAATTAGTATAGGTTGAACTAATAGTGGTCAACGTGAACAAGATTTCGGGCTACCCATGAGTTTCGCGTTGCTATCAGTAATATTTTTTTTCACAGATTGACGTTCGTGAAAGATTGTGTCAATGACTTTTTTATCAAGCTAAAACCGAATTAAGAATTAATCACACTTATCACACATTAAACTAAACAAAAAGAATTGTTGAATTTCTAAGCTTTATTTTTAGTGAATTTCTTATGGATTTTTAGTGAAAGGACACCGTCTGCTACTCTGCTCGACCCTTTAGCAAACTTTTTCTTGCCTGCAATTGCATTTCAAATCAAATATATCAACATCTCGTGCCATCTAGAATAAAGCAAGTTCGGCTAACAAGTTAGGATCGGAATTAACAAGGAACGAGCAGAAAGTGGAAAGTTATAGTAGTTCGAAGCATATAAGATGGGAAACCCGTCTTAAATTTATTTTCTCAATTTATGTTTAGTGTTGCGAACTAAATTACAGTTTTAACAGTAATAATTTGATCGAATTACACACTAACAATTAACAAAAAGCCAAGTTTTCGTGATACCGATATGAGCAACCGGTGTCACAACTTGAATGCCCGAGGAAGCCTCCCACAACTGCTCTGGACTCTCAAAATCTCCTTTGCGAACTCTTGGTTCCCAGTAATCAAGAGCCCATTCAAGATACGGTTAAAGGTGAACTTTCGAGGCATAAACCCTTTATCCACCATTTCCATTAACAACTTCCCAGCTACCACCAAATCATCTGACTTCTTCCTCACAAACATTGCACTTATCAAAACATTATAAGTATCCAAATTAGGCAAACAAGCTCCACCATCCATTTTATCAAAAATCTCCAACGCCTTCTCAATTTCACCATCATCACAATAATACCTAATTACAACATTAAAAGTCTGCACATTTGGTTCGCACTCATCGTTCTTCATCCGACCCATAAATTCTACCGCTTTATCCATCTGCCCATCATGACATAACCCTCGAATCAAAACATTATAAGTCGTCAAATTTGGCACATACCCTTTACTAAGCATCTCATCAAACACAACAAGAGCATTCTCGACATTATCTTTCTTACACAAAACCTGAATTAAAGCATTATAAGTTGCCACAGAAGGAAGACAACCTTCTTTAACCATCTGATTAAAGACTTTCCTAGCTTTATCTATCTCACCCACAACCCCAAATCCATGAACAACAGTAGTATAAGTAATCACATCAATTTCACAACCCCTTTTCTTCATCTGCAAGAAAAATTCCCAAGCTTTTTGAATCTGCCCAGACCTAAAAAACCCTTTGAGCAAAATATTATAAGTAGTAAGTGTTGGTTCAATTCCTCTCTCTACCATTTCCTTTAAAACCCTTAAAGCTTCTGGTGTTCTTTTAATCAAACACCAACCATTAGCAATTATATTATAACTAATAACATCAGCTTTAAATTTACCTCTAATAGCTTTAAAGATATTTGAAGCTTTTTCGACTCGATTCGACTTACAGAGAATATCAAGCATGGTATTGAAAGAATGTAAATCTTGAAGGCATCCATGTTCATGCATTGATAAGAAAATTTTCTCAGCTCGATCAGGTTTTCCAGCAGATACATACCGTTCAACAATGATTGCGAAAGTTTTAGGGTTTGGACCAATTCGTCGTTGACGCATTCGATTGACGAATCTCCATAGGGTTTTGTAGTCTTTTAATCGACCTGCTATGTCAATTGCATGATCAAAGGAAGATGATGAGTGTTGGTATGTTGGGTGGTGATCGAGAACTCGGAAAAAGTTTAGGGCTTTTGGTCCGTCGTTCCAGAGGCGTTTGAGGATTTGATCAACGAGTTCGGGAGACCATGAAATTGGGTATTTTTCTAGGGTTAGGTTTAGGGTTTCTAAGTTGTTTGTTTTTAAGACGATATCAGCTATAATGGAGTCTTCTGGTTGGGGCGGCGGCGGTGGTGAAGGGTTTAAGGGAGGTTTACTGTGGTAAGATGAGGGTTTGATTGGCAATTTGAGCAATTGGAGATTGTGAAGAAGAAGAAAACGGTTGATCAGGGAGGAGGTTGGTTTGAATTGAAGGAACATTTGAACTGACTCTGTTTCCAGTCATTTTCATTGCCATTTTGTTTTGAAGGATCGGATCAGACCACTGAGTTGACTCGAACGAGTCACGAGTTAAGACGACTTGGACTCGACTATTCCCATATTGGTAGTGAAGTCTCTCATAGACTCAGAGCCTCAACATTTATCTGTTGTCTCTGCTTTAAACAAGTCAAGTCTAATGAGTACACGATATTTAGGGGTGAACATCGGTTGGATAACCGACTTTTTCGGCCAATTCAAAGTCCAAACCGAAGGGTTCGGTTTTTTCAAATCTAAATCCGAACCAATCCGTTCATGGTTTGGTTCGGTTACCGATCCGAACTATGCATGAACGGTTTGGATCGGTTGGATAACCGAACCACCTGTGATATTTTACCATATATAAAATTTCGCACTTTCGACTTAAAAACGTGGAACTAACTTAACTATTGAATTAAGCTACAACTCTCCACGCCATTTACTTTTGTTACACATGCATTAAGCTACGATATTAACAAACTTGGAACTAACTTAACTATTAAATCTCAACCGTTCATCATTCCTATCATTTATATTTATATATAATATATAAAAAATAACAATAAATGGTTTGGTTCGGTTTGTTCGGTTATCCGTCAACCAAAACCATAAACCGATCCAAACCACTCGGTTTTGCCATTTTAACATCTGAACCAATCCGGAATACTATTGGATCGGTATCCAAACCGTTGAAAGTTGTTTGGATCGGATTGGATCGGTCGGTTTGGATACTAAATGAACACCCCTAACGATATTTAACTACTTAGCTTAGCTGTTCTAGATAACAGGATGAGAGATAACCTGTGAGATGAGGTCACCTTGAAAATTTGGGGTTTTTCATTTTCTCTTCACTCTCATCTAGATCTGCAACTCTTTCTACCAAGAACAGGCAAATCTTGCTTGATTTTCTTATTTTCTATTAGGAATATAGTCCTGACATTGAAGAACTGAGAGCTTCATATCAAGAGTTTTTCTCTTTATCTTAGAAAGGGGAAAGTAGATCTACACTCTTTCTACCAAAGACAGGCCAAATCTCGTTTGATCTTTGTCATTTAGGATTTGCTAGAAATATCTACTTATCATTAATCCTTCAAACTCAAGGGCTGCAAGTCTTCGTTTATCAAACTTTGTTGGTTCGTTTTCTTGTTTATTTGTTTATCAAGCTTCGTTAAGTCGGAAGCAATGGCTAGTCATGACTTTCATCTCTCTTGAGTGGGTTGCTCAGATATCTCTTCTTCACTTCTTCCCTTGATTTCTCTTGCCCAACTCAGTTTCTATACATCAAATCTAGGACAAGCTTTATAGTTCTTGACAGATAATGGATCAGCCATACTTTTTGCACTTATTTGACTACTATTATCAAGAATCCATGATCTCCAGTTTCCCTGTCTCCGGTGCCGACGGAGAGAGCCGGTGGAATTCCGGCAACAATACACGTGTCCAGTTGCCTGGCCCTATGATACTTTTTACTGACATGTGTTCTCTTCCTCTCAATACAGGTGGTGGGCTTTTACCCTTACTGACTTGTTACATAATATTGGGCCCACATACTCCTTAAGTCGGAATCAGTTCGCTTACTTTGTGGGCACTCCGTTTGACCCGAGAGAACTAAAAATGGTTTGGTTCTTATATGTTCCGTGTAAACCTTTTGATCCCGGTAAACTATTATTGGCTCTTATAGAAACTAGTCAGGTCCCTTCTATTCCGTTTAGCTATGCTATTTCAGACTCAACTTTGACATCACTTTTTACCAGTCTTGGTTCTCGACTTCACCAATCACCATTTGCAGCTCGCCTGCAGCTTCTAGTTGGCTTTGCTAAGTCTTTTGGCTTGGGCTTCGCCAGCGACCCTAATTTCCAGGTGTCCAATTGTAATCTTTTTAGATTGTGGTGGGATATGATTTCTATATCGAGAGAATACTGGGGGTAACTTTGGAACCTTCGGGTTCCGCTTTACAGAATTCTCAGGACTTTGTTAAAGTTTTGATTTTCTGGTTCCATCTTGTTCTTCTAGTGCGGTTCGAACTTCTTTTGGTTTTGAAATGGGGGTCTTTGTCGGATCGGATAGTAGACAACTATTCTGACATAGTAAGGTATTGTTCTTCGAAGTATCTCTCTTTTCCTCGTACTATGGAGAAGGATCAACTGTCGAAGACTCAGAATGGAGGAAACTGGTTTAAAATTGATTGTAATTTTCGTTTCTTCATGTCTCTTTTCTCTCTTTCAAGTGTTGTAATCGTTTTGCTTCATAAATAATACTACGATTGCACTTTTTAAAAAAAAGTCTAATGAGTACACAATTTTGTTCCAATCGAGAGATTACCAGAAGGTATTGAACTTTTTCAGCTTAAATTTGCTTCTATAGTTCATATTTTGCACGCTCTCACAAATGATGTGAGACTATCGAAGAAGAAGTAAGAGTGAAGTACTTTTAATGACGAAATTTGAGATCTATCTAGTGGTTTAAACTTCTCCACATAAATTCTTTGAAGCTAGCAATGGTGGGAAATTGAGACTCTTCAAATGCACCATCTTTCTCAGCTAAGTTGGGTGTACTTATTTTTATTGATAAGTTTTTGTATGTCTATTTGAATTCAATATAGAGAAAAGTGTCGCTAGTTTTAGACAAGTCGTATAAATTCTCGTCTATCTGAAAAGAAAGTCTCAAAATGTAAAGTGTCAATTATCATAGTGTACCG
>BEHA01001761.1:55657-68981 GCA_002897215.1 Eschscholzia californica subsp. californica
TTCAAGTAGATTACTTTATGTTGTTGGAAGTGGTGAGTTTGATGTGTTATAGAGATAGCAAATTTGATGTCTTGGTGATTAGAAGAAGTGGGGTTCCAAATCTGGTCAAAGGTCATGGAGTAGATTATAGGGATTAGGAAGAGCATTGCTAATGCAAACCCTAAAATTTGAGTTCTCAAATTACTAGATATACTTTGAAAGGGGAGCCCAAAGAGAAAAATATGAATGAAAAATATTAGGGAACAAAAAAATCATGGAAATTGTAGTGAGAAATCTTATGTGTTTCATCTTAATTTGTGTTTTTGATAATTTTAATCTATTAAGTCCCGAATTCTTCTCTTAACAAAAAAAAAAAAAAAGTCCCGAATTCTTGTTTTCTCAAAACACCGCAAAAGCAATAGGGAGGAGGTTTATAGAGATTTTTCTTAGATATAGGGAGCTCTTTACTTATTTAGATATATTTTATTTTATTTTTTGACAATAATAAAATTCGAATTCTGGTCTCTTTAGTGGAGTGATTTACATATGATCACTGGACTAATGTGATTTTTGCCAGACATTTAGATATGTATTTTTCATATTTAAATGCCTCACATAAATCAACCTAAAAATATCTATCGAAGAAGGGCCTTCGTAATTCATGAGATGTAACAACTTCTGAAGACCCAAAGGTGAAGTTACGGTAAAAATCTCTTGCCATCTCCATCTCTTATGACCCTCTCTATCCTTTCCTCTCACTCTCGTCGTAAGAAAAAAATATGAACGTAAAACCCATTTCATTTGGGTTTCAAGTTCCAACGAAGAGTTCTCTTTTTTCCTCAACATAAAATTCTAGCAAATTGAAAAAAAAAAAAGTAAAAGAAATTAGATATTATTTTGCTCTTCAAATTTTTATCCTACTTTCTAAATTGATCAATAGATTATGTGTCATCGTGAGAAATGTTATTTGGCTTGAAAAAATGGACAAATCTTAGACGGATTACAATATTATCAACCCCTAAAAGTGAGTTTTTGTTTCTCTAAATCATTCCTTCAATTGGAGTCGGTCACATCGTCTTTGACTGGTAGGCTCCTCTTTTTATCAATTTAGGTGGGACCATAGCTAAATGGTGGGGGAGAGGGAATGGAGCGTGGATTGAGGCGTTTCTCTTGTGAGAATGGTGAAGAGCACATGCAACAAAAAGAAAATGGAGCTTGTTGTTCAAACGAGAAAAATAGTTTAAAAAGTAGAGAGAGAGGGATAAGATGTGAGTTTTTCAAATGGGGATTGAAAAACTGAAAGGGAAAGCTATGAATCCAAGTGTGACGATTGTTACTAAATGTGGCCAGAGAAGACATAACCGTTAAGCTGTCATATTTCCATCACAAACTCACTCTCGTGAACTTCTTAACCCAACTAACCTAATTTGGCCTTTTGCTTATCCCTTCTAATGTTAAACGGTCCACATAAAAGGGTTTGTCCATGAGGATTACCAATTGCCGTTTGTTTCTTCATATGAACAACATTGTTAGAGTGTCCATCAAAAAAAAAAAAACATTGTTAGAGTCACTTCTTACTCAAGGACGGATCCAAAGAGTGCAGCCGCATCCCCTCATCCTCCCAAAAAAACACAGATTTGAAGGGTTTTCTTATGACCCACAGTCGTAATAAACGAACAAAAATCCGTAGCAAATAGACTTTGGGCTACAGGTAGTTCATAATTAAAAGACGAGCTCTTTGGTTATGTCTACCGAGTAGTACACACTAAGCTTTTTTGTTAATTTCTGTTTTTTACAACAATCTAATATTTGTGTATTATGTATTAGTGTCGAGGAAGAAAGTTGTCATTTATTGTTAACGTGTCAAGTTGTTGCATGTGTACGGAACAAAATTTTCAGAACTGTCTCTTTTTTTGTTCTAAACTTGGTTATGATAACCAAAGAAAAGTTTTTCATAAAATAGAAGCGAGATAAAGTGAGTCTTATAAGACCTATCTAAATTTCGTTATCCGCTTTAATATACAGTGGACACGCTTTGGAATGTATAGAATGGAAGCCTTTGGGACGTATAGAATGGAAGCTTTTGGAATGTATAGAATAGACTTGTCTTGAAATAAATTTGTAACGAGACGGATCAAATTATAGTGGATGTTACGACTTTATTATATTCATGGGTACTACCCATAAATAGCTGGTGAGATGTGTTTTTCTTCAGTTTTGTTGGGGATCGCTTATAATCCACATATACTCCCATTTTCATTTATCATTTGTGCGTTCTCTGCACACTTATCAATATGTTAGCACTTGGGAGAAAACATCTTTTAATGAAGAAAGTCATTTATCAACACTTATTTGAATTCTTTCAACCACAACAAGAACAAATATTTTAAGTTATTTTTAAGTTATAAATCTTTTACTCACTCTTCCACATAATAAGATTTTTCTCATTGAACAATAACACTTCCCTTAACGGCATTAGAACTTCTTTTTTTGTTGAAATTAATGGCATTAGAACTAGTATTTTGTAATTGAAGCATAACAAGTTGGGGGCACATCTATAAGCAATCAAGGTGGTACCATAATCGACCAAGCAATAGGTGCCATTGACAGGACCCACCATGTGATAGTTCTAACCAAATACATAGGTTTTGTTTAATTAGATATAGAAAATGTGTTTGGTTATCATTTAAGAAAATTGATACAAAAAAATAGAATTAAAACTTAAGTATTTTTATCATTTCTCTTTTTTGTAGTAACCCCATCTCCATATCTACTAATCTGCTTATTAGTGATTGAGAAACACTAGCTTTCTACTTACAGTCGTCGTGAACTTATTTTTATCTGATACATGTTGAAGATTTAACACATTTTTTTTTTTTTATATATAGAAACCATCCAACTCAAAATAGAATTGGGAGGAGTATCATCAAGTACATTTATGAATTCATACTAAACTCACCCAAAAAAAATGAATTGCCTAAGTGTGGGTGGAGTTACCATTTTCAACTTTGTATATTGTGTGGAAGGACAGAACTTTGTGATAGAGATCATGATTCTATTTTTAAATAAGAAAGGTAAATTCTTGGGGATATACAAACAAAAACTTAAATATTAAAAATTTGCATATTTTTCAGAAAAAGGATTAGTCCAACCATTAATTTGATTCTCTAACAGATAAAAGAAGATTAAATTAAACCAAGTTATTCTATGTGTTTATTTTACAACTTCTATGAATGTCACATGCTCCTCTATTTCATGAAAATGAATAAATTTTAGATAAATGTCAAAGAGAAGATTACAATAGTTTTCAACGGAAGAGAACAAGCACATTCAACATTTTTATTTGTATGGTTAGACGTATAATAAAAGTTGTTATTTTCTATAATAGAAGAATTTTAACAACTCTACTTCACTCATTTCTGTACTTGGGAGCTTGTTTAGCCACAACACGCACATTCTGAAAATCCAAAGATCACATATTTTATTTTTGGTGGAGGTGATTATTTGTTGTAGTTTTTTTATTAAAAATATTGAACAAGAGTTTGTAGAGTAATTTGTACAACTTTTAAGGCGTTAGAATTCTATAGCAGTTATGAGCATATTTTTATGGTTTCAAAGTCGATGTATCATTGTTCATTCTGCTGATGCAATTTGTTTAAACATCTCATTCATCTTTAATAATAAAATTTGCTACTCATTATTTATGTTTTATCTTTTTCTATATACATATTTTATTCTGTACATATTCCCTTATCCTATATATAAGAGTCAAAGTAGAAAAAATGTCCCTAAGCAAAATTAAAAGTTTTAATTATTACTATAAAAATTTATTTGCGGAATTAAAATAATTTGAAATAAGATGATTCAACATCCACAACTGTTATGAAGAATACATTTAAATCTTGTTAGTATCGTTCACTTTTCAACCAAATTATCACTTTTCAACCAAATTATCACTTTTCTTGATATGAATTCGAACTTTAATCATGTTTCACTATCGTAAAACAAATATGAAAGTAGAAAAGGCAAAAAATAACAGAAATGCAATAATTTATATAAAAAACATATCTTGATTATTATCATCTAAACATGATTGAAACTAGAAGTTGAAAATAATTGTAAAATAATGAAATTTGAAAAAGGAGAAATCATAATACATTGATTTGGGAATACAAAAGCATGTGAGATCTGGTCCCGCCAAACGCGGTGTTAATAAGTGGTGACTTGTTACAGGCTTACAGCTCATGCCTTTCAATCCGGCTTATACATCAACTCCCCCCAATTGTGGGTTTAGATTGATAGCACTTCCTTTGACATAATATCACATTTTTTTTTTGTTGAGAAGACATAATATCACATACATGATATTCAAAAAGTTCTTAAAGGGTCACATAAATAAACAATCACCATCAAGAAAAAATGGACAGATTTAGACATAAAATTTTGTAGTTTGGTGTGAAGGTGTGATTCATGATCCAGTACATCAGTATAATTGCAAATAGGAATCACATCAAACTATATAAAATTTCTATTCCGAGTCTACTTAGTTTTTCTTGATTCGTAACATATTCAATTAATATTCACAAGAACATCTTGACTTGGTCGACAACCCACAATACCGTTACAGGATTAATGTGGATGCGGCATTAAAATCTATTAAGTAGGACTTTTGTGTGGGCCTCATCATCCATGATCACGTTTCAAAATTTATTCAAGCTCATAGCGAAGGAAGTAAACAACGAAGAAAGAAAAGTAATATGAATCCTCTAACGAATGCAATAGGTAAAATCCTTCAATAATGAAGGTGATAGTCACACAATCATCCATTATTTTCAATGGAAGCACACTAATAGTCACTAGGATCCTCTCTTCACTCTCACGAAAATCGAAGACATGAAAAGTATTTATGTTATTGTCCAAGGAATCCAATAGGCAAGCTCATAAATAAGCTAAGGAAGCTTGTAATACTCTTGATGAACGAATGTGCCACTACCTTCTATCTTTCTTTTCTCATATGTACCCACCCAATCTCTTCTTGTTTATCTTAATAAAAGAAAAATCTAAAAAAAGAAAGATGCGTAGATGATGGTACACTCTTAAAAAAATCGAGGAACTTAATTCTTGTTTTTTTTCCTAAAACATCATAACATCTATTGATTAGAAATAGTGTTAGTTACATGGATGTTATGGTGCGAATTGCGATAGAGAGTAAGTAGGAATACAAGTAGAGTAGATGAGTCCCTGTTTCCTAGGGCTAAGAGCGACATACACTATAACAATGTGAGGGTTGGGAGTCTGTAGAATTTTTTTTTTGGGAATGGACTACAATAGTCATTACAAGGCATTGATACATCATCAAGATGTGATAAGCACGATAACCGCCTAAAATTAAACACTCTAATTACCGGACCTAAAACCATCTCAATTACCAGGACTAAAACCCATCTAAACTACCTTTAGTTATACCCAAGCTCCAAAAACCTGAATTTGCACTTCTAAAAGATCGAATCTGAGGTCTCTGTATTGCGGAGGAGATGCACTATCAACTAGACTACCAATTGTTTGCCTATCATTTTCTTAAACCGAAAACATTTAGGTGGTGTTTTATATAGGGCACCTACACCCGAATGAGGTATTAAGTACTCTAACAAAAATTTGGCTGAAGGCTGAAATATTCATATCTGAAGTAGTAAATATCTAGGTTAGCTGTGAGGTGTGTTTTAGATGGGCCAGGTAAAGCCTGTTTCCCTTCAATCCAGAGAATAACAACTCTACTCGTGGAGCTTCCTTCAAACTTTATTCCATATGGTTCACAAAAGCGAGCCCAAATAGATATGCAAAAAGCTAAATCGATATCTATTGTGAGAATAGTCCCACATGGGAGAATGGGTAACTAGCAACCAAGAATATAAAGTATAGGTCCTCTCCACTCATTGCCAATTGGTTTTGAGTTGGATGGCCACAAACTTAACATGGTATCAGAGCTAGGCCCACACGTGATAGGCTTAAAAGCCACACGTGCTCCACGTCACCCGGAAAGAAAAAGAACACACGTGTTAGGCTCAAAGAACCCCACACGTGAGGGGGCGTGTGAGAATAGTCCCACATGGGAGAATGGGTAACTAGCAACCAAGAATATAAAGTATAGGTCCTCTCCACTCATTGCCAATTGGTTTTGAGTTGGATGGCCACAAACTTAACATCTATCACCAGCGAACCGAACCTCAACCTTTTTATGAGGTATGGACTTGGGCTTGCCTTGGGCTTGAACTAGGTTGGGTTTAGAGGCTCAAACACATTGTGGCCGATATAACCAGGGGGTGGGGGCACACCCCCTTGAAGTGCCAGATAAAAACTAATGGGGGATGCCCATCGCCACCACCAAAGAAGAAAAACCCCCGTTATAGTAAGGAAGAAAAATCCCAAAGTGGGAGCCAGATTGTAAAGAGTTAAAAAAAAAATCTCGCTCTCAATAAAACTGTGTCCTTCTTAAGAATAAAAAAAAACTAATTTAAGAAAAATGGAAACAAAAGAAATTGCAAAGGTTAAAAAAAAATTGAAATCTCTCTCTCAATAAAATAATTAATTTAAGAAGAAAAAACAATAAGGAGAATACCAAAAAGTTTGGGTATCCAGAATATAGCAATAATAAATATGGAAAAGTCGGGTGACATGTTTGGAAGTAGCGCCTAGAGCAATACTATGGGGCACCTATAGAAACACTGTGTTAAAATTCGTCAAATTTAAGTGATATAACTGTTCATGCCCTAGAAGACGAGATATACCCTAGTGTGTGTGTATATACATGGTAAAATTGTAATCTTTTGAAATAGCTCTTTCTATTAAAGAGCAAATATGATGGTGTTCGTTTTTTTTTGTTAATGTATTTATAGAATATTTATACTATGTATGTCTACCTCTACATTAGGGTTAGAGTTTATTATGTAATGAATTTGGATCTTTATTTTAATATTTATAAGGCGAGTCTACAACCACATCCCACCATCCTGTTTTTCTTGGCAATCTGTACTTCTCTTTGAGTAGGGGCTTGAGCACTCCAAATTTAAATTTAAACCGATCACATTTCTTACTAAGAAGAACCTGTAGAAGTTAACGTAAACAAATTATATGTTATTAATAATTTCATTTATAAGTGACTGCTTCCTTCCAAGTCTGTCCGTCATCCTTCAGCGCCATCTCACTCGAAAGCAAAAACATCTTCACCTTGTTTTTTTATTTTTTGTTGAAAATCTTCACCTAATTATCCTTTAAGTTTAATTTCAACAATAATGAGATAAAATCTTATGATGCTTGACCATAAGATTCCTCCTCTTAACCTCTTCATGCTAGGAATAGTGTGATGCACTATTTAAGTATTCCTCCATCATCTCAATTGCTGCACTAATTAAGTATTCTTCCACTATCTCAGTTGAACCTTGCAAGCATTTACCAATCATTTCAATTAGTTGGAGCGCGAGGATCATGAGTAGACGAACAAGTAGGAGTAACATCAAACAAGAAGAATTGAATCTGAAGATAAAGTCACCATGAATGGGTAATATATATATAGAGAACAAGTAATAAAATGAAAATTGTATGTTCCGAACTTGATAGAAATCTTTCGGTACAAAATTCATTTTTATTCATCTTTTAATCATACGTTAAGTTTGACTGCAAGAACGTACCAAAATTATCAAAAATTCCGTCTCTCGTTTTTTTAGAAAAATGTTTCTCTCATGATGGTTCATGAGACTTTTAATTGAAATTTTAATAAGTGTCACGTAACTGATACTTTTTTTTTCGTTGAAAGCGTAAATGATACTTCAAGAGGATGAAAAAACAATGAAACTAAATCAAAAGACCTTCTTTCATAAAAAAAAAGACCTTTTTCTTTCATTAGGAACAAAGAACTTGAAATTGTTGGATAAACAGACTCAAAGAAAAGTTTGATACGAAATTCCATTGTAGATTACAGAAAAAGAAAAGGTAGTATAAAAATTACGTCAGTGTAAGGAACTGATTCCAACATTTGCCACAAATCATCATTTTGTACCATGACATTTATACATTAAGAGGTAAACTCTTAAACCGCCTTAGAGACAACATTACAACCCTTGAAGGTTGTAAACTTCACCGTTAACCCTAAGGCCATGTTTGGTGCGTTGCTATCACGTGAGAATGGAATGTGATTCCTGAAAATCACAATCCTGATTACTGTTTAGCTCACGGGATAATAGCAAACCCATTGGATAATAGTAATCATGGAGGAATAAGATTCCTCCTAGACGGGGTATCGCAAACCCACGGAGGAGGGGAGAGTTTGTGATTTTCATTCCCGACCTACCTGATAATAGCAAACCCATGAGATAATAGCAAAACCTGGATGACTCGAAAGCTGGTTATGTTTTAATAAAACGTAATGGAATCCTGACTCGGACATGAAATGTTTGTTTTTATAAGGAATAAAAAACAAATATTAGTGTGAGATTGAGCTAGAAGTTGAACCCCATCAAAGTATTCTCTGTCGGGATGAGATTGAAGCCAAACCAACTTCAGATAATCGACATATGCATGAAAGGGAACCTAATTCACACATGAAATAATACTCAGACTTATATTCTTAGTTTTCATGCTTAGTTGCCTACCATGTTTTCCGGAAAATAATCTCATATGAACAAATAAAAATCGCATACAAAGATGTAATTAAGAACGACTTATTGACTTATTTCTAGTTGATATTGAATTAAAATCCTATGAAAGCGATTAATAGTTGATCAATTTTTGTCCAATTTATAAATATGTGGATGAGCCAAACCCCAACTGTTGACATTGTCTTCACTTTTAACACCTAGACCTAAGACAAATAAGTACGGCCAATGTCTTGGGGAAACAAAAAAAAATTTCGAGTACAAAGGGAAAGTCAGATATTCCGTCAAACATTCCCCCAAATTTCACAAAACTGGCTATCCGTGAGCTTTAGTGGTGTTGGTCTAACAGGTTGGGGGTGTAGGTTTCTTCCCACTCTTGTGCACGCCTGATGCCCGACGAGCCTGACTTTTGCTGAGCGTAGGCGAGTTTTGAGCATGAGAGTTTTGCAAATACTCAATCGATTCTGAGTGTGGTAACAACATAATAAGAAAACAACCCACTTAGCCTGATCTCACGACGTCACTATATGTGGGCGTCCGTGTCCGCCCGATTCTCACCCCTATTCACAATAATAGTTAAGTATATAGGATCCAACGCGTATGTAGTGTTCCCAATGTGGTCACATAATGAAACCTAGTTATGAATTGCAATTGAAACTTTAGGACTAATCCAGCTAGAGTTAGCGGGTTCGGCACTGACACAGTGCACAGCCTCTCTCTTTATCCCCTCCCTCCTCATCTCTTCTCTCTCTCTCTCTAACTTCAACAGCTGAACCAGACAGCATCAATGGCTTCTCCTTCAACCATATCACTCTCTACACAGCCAAAGGTATCTCCTTGTTCTCCCCTCTTTACCACTTTAAACTCTAACTTCACCATTCTACTGATTCAATTCCATTTGAACTTGTGATTTCGTTTGTTTTTTTCAGATTGGGTTTCATCCACTTTCAAGAAAACATGGCTTACAAACCCAAATCTTCATTAGTTCCCCTTCCTCAGGCTATTCTACTCAATTTCTCTTATTACCCAGAACTTCAATCCACTTTACTCAGACTAGAAGATTTCTTAAACTCAGAAGTTTGGTTCCTAGGGCATCATCAAGACCTGTTGGTAGTTCGAGTCGATCTTCTGGTGGTAGAAGGGTTTATAAGCAATCTCAAGCTGAACCCTCTTTGCCAGACTTGAGGGTAAAGGAGGTCGTCTCCTTCGTTGTACCCGCAGGCGTTTTTGTTGCTGTTACATTTGGTATAGCTTCCATTTTTTTTAACCCATCTTGTATAATGTAGTTTAATGCACAAAGTCTTCTTAACTTTAGCAATTTATGTTTGAATTCAAATTGGTATTAGAAATGGAAAACCAGGAATTAATGTAGATGGAGGGCTGATTAGCCTAAGTCCTATGATTCTTTGGTTAGTTGGAATTGGTCCGAAAATTTCGAAACATCTTAGGCCACTTAGAGTTCTGCCTCTAGGTATTAGCACTTGAAAAGTGGAACTTCAATTCAAACTGCTCTTGTGAAGTTTTATGTGTTTCTTGGATCTACTATACTTGCCCATTTTCGCAAGAAAGTTTTGTACTTCATTTAAATTTCGATTGGACCTTTGTTTAAAGTCATTGGGTATCTATAATGTTAACACATATTTGAATACCGAAGAGTTGATACTGACATGGAAGTGTTCTGTATCACTTGTAAGTTAGCATCTGTCTATTGTACTACAAGTGTATCAATGGCGTCAATAGTTGCTGTGTTGATTTAAGACATGGTTTTGCTGGTTGAAACAATTGATAGGTTTACTCTTTAATTTGGTTATCTTACGAGGGTATAGAGTGGTAAGTCCATAATGTGTAGAAGTACAGCTTACTTATACTTTCCCTGGAAAAAATGTGGTCTGATACTCTGATGAGTTAATAACTTCTTAGCAATCTTGGATCTTGCCACTCTTTATTATGCTGTAATCTAAAGTCAAACATTAAAAGTTCCACTTAGTGGTTTTTTTACCTTTATCGAGGCTTAGATTTCTCAACGAAAAAGGTGGTCAGTTTTTCCACCGTGCATGGGCTTCCACGCATATATAGCTGCAAGTCCAATGAATTCAAGCAAATATTTTCTCGGAGAATATGGCCCATCTCAAAATTATCCCCATTTAAACCAAACAACCATTTACATTTTTATTCTTTTGCCTCTGATTCTTGTCCTATTTTCAACAAATTTATTTTGCACCTCCTCAGAAATGACGTTGATGGTTGTTTCCACAAAGTTATAAATTTTTATTTGTCAGTTTCGTAGTTGTACTGTTTCTCACAGCAGTCCCTCTACTAGGTTTAGGTTCTCTAGCTGGATTTGATTCTCTCGTTTTCTTAAATTAACAGTTTCAAACAAAACGGCACTAGGAATACAGGGGACTGGACTTTCTTTACTAATTTATATTTTTCAGCTGACAGTTTTATGGAAGCTGGTTGAGAAAATGCTTGTGCCGAAACAAGGGAAGGCTTCATCCTCTCCTTCTACTTCTTCCGAGGGAAATAGATTTTCTTTACCAGGAATAAAGTGGTCCTTTGCTCCTGGTACGAATTTGTCATCAGGTCTTAGTTTCACGGATGAGAGGGATCGTAGGGAGAAAAAAAAGCTGCTCAATGACTTTGCTAAAGAACTCAAGTCATTCAGAAGTGTAAACATGTCAGGTATGTTGAAGAGTTATACCGTGCTTCAAATTTCTTAGACTTTACTAGTTAAAATCGCGGTTAACTTTTGTGAAGAGTCTAGAAACAAATAGGTTTCTAAATTCTTAACTCCATAGTATACACATTTATAAAGCGCTTTCTACAAGATTTGGTTTGGTTTCACAAGTGACAAGTTTATGATAGGTCACAGATTTGGAGATGATGGTCTCTTCTTTCTTGCCGAAAGCTTAGGCTACAATCAGGTTAGAGCCCCTGTCGTCTTTAGCTTTCCACGTTTTTGACTTTTGAATGTATCTCTGTAGGTATTATTTCTGTAGTACCTTCCCATGTCTGATGAATGTATTTGCATCATTTTTTAGATTGCAGAGGAAGTAGACTTTTCCGCAAATGATATATCTGCTGCTGGACTGAAAGCTTTTGATGGAGTTCTTCAATCGAATATTGTATTGAAGACCCTTAATCTTTCTGGAAATATTGTTGGGGATGAAGGAATTAAGGTCCGGACGAATATCCTTTCACCATATAATATGTATAAATATATTATTCTAATGGGATTAGTAAATGTTTCCATGTTAATTGATTCGGTCTTACCGATGAACAATATCTGTATTCTGTCATGGTATTTGTTTTCTGTTACATGTAATTAGACGGGCCTTCTTTTTGTGCAGTGTCTTTGTGACATTTTGATGGGTAATAGTAGTATTCAAAAGCTCCAGCTGAATAGTACCGATGTCGGAGATGAGGTTTGTTATTTTTCCCGAAAAAATATAGTGAACTTTCCGTGTAGTGGTATGGCTGCAATTGAATGGACTTTAGCTTCTTAAGCAATGATTTGAGTTTGTGCAGGGAGCGAAGGCAATTGCGGAGTTGCTGAAAAAAAATTCGAGCTTGCGTGCTCTTGAACTTAACAACAATATGATAGATTATTCTGTATGCCATTCTGATTCCTCTCCTATTTTCCATTAATATTTTGGTTTTCATTCTAAATTCACTTAAGCAATAAAGGTCATTCTGCTGTTTACTGTTTTGAACACAAATAGGGGTTCACAAGTCTTGCTGAAGCGCTTCTTGAGAATAATACTATTCAATCCATACATCTTAAGTGAGTGATGGTTTGATCGTGTATACTTTTCTTATTCTACACGAGCATAATACACATATTCCTGTACAGACCAAGAAAAATAATAATAATAATAATAATAATAATAATAATAATAATGAATCTTCCTGGTCGTATATCTCATGATTTAGTGAATGAATTGCATTTTATAATTTAATATGTATTATATTGAGTGACTTCTCGATTTTCTTCATAATCCCCACTCTAAGAAACTTATGTGAGATTTGGGGTTATTTTTTTTAGTGGAAATTATGGCGGTGCTCTTGGGGTTGCTGCTCTTGCTAAAGGAATTGAAGGAAACAAGTCCTTGAGGGTAGTTTCTTTGTTTCTTTAGTCCCTCTTGTTTAAGGGTATCTCTTGCTTTAAACTGGTTTGAAAGTTTTCATGGTTATGGAACTTATGTGTGAAGTTTGGATTCAGGAGCTTCATCTGCATGGAAATTCTATGGGTAATGAAGGTGTTCGTGCTTTAATGGCTGGTTTATCTGCAAGTAGAGGTCTGATTTCACCAGTGTCCCATTTGTTCGTATTTCCTTAATGAACTTCTTTAAAGCTGTAAATTGAGAATGTTATATGTGGTTCGGGTTTGCAGCGAAAATCACACTTTTGGATATAAGCAACAATGAAATTGGTCCGAAAGGGGCATTCCATGTGGCCGAATTCATCAAGAAAAGCAAGAGTTTGTTATGGTTGAATATTTACATGAATGACATTACCGATGAGGTACTATCTTACTATTTAACGAAGAAAATTCAACTTCACCACTTACATATTATATATCACCTTTAAGATATGTCAATGCTTTGAACAACTTCGTATAAACAACACCTGGAAAATGCATCAGGGAGCTGAAAGGATTGCAGATGCATTGAAGGAGAACCGTTCAATATCTGCCA
>BEHA01001761.1:84644-98975 GCA_002897215.1 Eschscholzia californica subsp. californica
GTTGAGATACAAAAAGAAACCTAGAACAACACATACAAATCCTGCGGAAGATCTAATAGAGAGAGCCACATCCAAGTTCCTTTGTTTCTTCTACTCCATTTAGCCAACAGATCTGCCTTATGGTTGCTTTCTCTGGGGGTATGAGTATAGATCACCTTTGCAAAGTAGCTCTCCAGTTGTTGCACTTTCTCTATAATTTTTTCTGACTGCCAAGATATGTCTACTGTTTCCATGTTGAGTTTTTGAACAATGTTAAGGTTGTCACTTTCAATATGTATGAATTCCACCTTCTTTTTAAGTGCCCATTGAAGAGCTTTGAAGATCGCTCCACTTTCACACTCTTCAGCATTTTGTCCCCGAAAAGTAAAAGCTGCTGCTGCAAGGAATTTTGCCTGGTAATCATATCTAATCTATTCATTCTATCTCTCTGTCTAGAGAGTTGATTATTGCCTTAGTTGTACAAGTTTGAAGGTGATTATTTATATAAAACACTTTATACTATAAGAATGACCTGTTCTTTTGACCTTTTCTTCTTCAGCCCCAAATGGGTAATCTTTTTACTCCACTTTTTTCTTAGTGGTTAGGGTGTTTTACTTTTCTTTTTTCTCCTCCTTACAAAAGATTGGATGGTTTAATTCCATTTTCTTTTTTATTACATTGTCATTAGCTTAATCTCAACGGGTTGTGATCATACCAACACTATTCTACTGATTTCTGTCAAAATTCCGCGATTAGCAAGATAATTATATAATGAACGACATTCTGAGAAATTTGTTTGTTACACTCTTCTTCATTTAGATAGAATCTCTCAATTTAAACTCATGTAGGAAGTAATCTAAGGATATTTTTTACCGTACTTAAGTAACATGTGCTTAAATGTGTACTATATTTTTGTCCCCGAGCCATTTATTTTATTTAGATCTGTAGTACGCTATGATGTATCAGGTTGAAACATTAGTACATAAGTAGTTAGAGGGAAGACTCTTAAGTCTTTTAGCACGTTCTTCTATTTAACATCAATCTTTTTTTTTTTGTTAAGGATATTTAACATCAATCTGAGAGTGTCAAATCTAAGCAAGATATTTTTAATAGTACATATCACAAATAAAATTTGTTCTACATGAAACTAAATTCGACAGGAACATATAAACAAATTGCTCTATTAGAAAAACAAATGTAATTTAATTTGGGTCAAATAACAAATAAGATTACCATATAAAGATATTTATTCTAATACCAATAAGTAGAAATATGGTAATCTCATTGAAAAAAAAGTAGAAATATGGTGGTGTTTGTTTTTTATTTCCTCAAGTGAGTCAGATTTCAGATCTGACTTAGAAAAAAATCACCTTATTAGTTAAAAGTTATTTGAAAGTTACAGTAGCCGTTAAAAAGAAAATTGAAGTTTCTTGTGAGCTGGAAAATTAGCAGACAGATAGATAGACTGATTCCCCTTTTTCTCCCTTCTCTTTATACATTTTCAACCATTTCTATCCCCTTCTTCTTCTTCTTCTTCTACTTGTCTTTCTTTCTTTCTTTCTGTTCAGAAAAGGATAAATCTTTCTGGGTCATCTTTGAATTAGTCATTTAGAGAGAGAAAGTAGAGAGAGAGAGATCTGAAAGGAGATGGCTATGTTTGCAGGAACAACCCAAAAATGCAAGGCATGTGAGAAAACAGTGTACTTGGTTGATCAACTCACAGCTGATAACAAAGTCTTTCACAAAGCTTGTTTTAGATGTCATCACTGTAAGGGTACTCTCAAGGTATCATTTTCTCTCTCTCTCTCTCTCTAGATGTATAGCTAGTGACCAACACCACCCTAGTTTTTGCCTTGTTTCTTTCTTAATATCTGATTCCTGATTTGGGTTCATTTAGTTGTTAATAAATTACCTACTTACTTTTGGAAATTGTATATTTGTGGGGGGATTTGATTCAATTTGAGAAATTTTTTCTCTTTTTTTCTTTCCCTTAGTTTAAATGCCTTGTTTTGTTGTTTTTGGTGATGATCTTCTTCAATCAATATGATTTCTCATGTTCTTGGATTACTTTTATTATGGATCGGATAATGGATAGTAATGAAACTGTGATCTATGACTATTCCTATGGTTTTTTGGTCTCTTTAATTAAATTTCAAGGGTTTTATTCAAATCTATTCTGTTTCTTCACTTGCTTTCAATTTTGGGTATTTTCTTTTACCCTAACCTCATGATTTTTGCTTGCCATGTTCAATACTCTGAAGGATTTTGATTGAGATCTTGTTCATGGTTCAATTTTGTCTGAGTTGGTTGGATGGATAATTAAGCAACTTAATTTGATTGATATTGGTAAAACCTATTGTCTTTTAATGAATGTCGAATCCGTTGTCTGAAATAACCTGAAATGACTATTCACTATTGTGATATGAACAAACCAATTAGACTCATTGACTTAGATTTAGACTAGTTAGAGTGAGGCGAGTCAGATGCAGACATTCAAAAGAAACCAATACCACTGAAGTTAGCATGTTGCTACTTCGTTTCTAATACTCATTCTTTATGCAGCTTAGCAATTTTTCGTCCTTCGAAGGTGTTCTATATTGCAGGCCTCACTTCGATCAATTGTTTAAGATGACAGGAAGTTTGGACAAAAGTTTCGAAAGTGAGTGGCGGTTTGTTAGTAGCTCTCCTCCTTCATCTTCTTCTTTTTGGTAAACGAATTTTAACCTAATATCGGTTTTTCTTCCCTTTAGGTACTCCTAAAGTCTTCAACAGATCAGCTGATCAGGTACTCATATGCATGAAGAACAAAAACTTATAATATTGTTTTCGTAGTTGTTTCTTGAGTTGAATTGCGTTGCCATTTTTCTGATATGGTTGGATTGAATTTCATAGGCCCCTGTCAACAGCAGAGTTTCGAATATGTTTGCTGGAACTCAAGACAAGTGTGTTGCTTGCAAGAAAACTGTCTACCCCATCGAGAAGGTAAATCTTCTTCTTATATTCGTAAATTGTGATAGTCCCACGTCGCTTAGGAGAGCGTCCAGAGCCCGGGCTATAGGTGTGTGCTAAGCTTAGTAAGTGTTGAGACATTTTGGGTAGGCTCGTGGAGCCTTCGGCAAGAAGAAAACCCCGTACCCATGGATGTGGGTCTAGGTGTTAAAAGAAGGGACACTATCGATAATTACTAAAGCTTGGGGTGTTACAAATGGTATCAGAGCTGAGTACAACTCGTCCTCAAGGGTTGGTCATGTGTGATTGTAATGTCCCACATCGCTTGTGAGAGCATCCAGAGCCGCGAGATATAGGTGCATGCTCAAGCTTAGTTAGTGTCGGTGCCTTTTGGCTAGGCTGAGTCATGGACAGGAACCAAACCCTGTATCTATGGACGTGGATTTGGGTGTCAGAAGTGGCGACAATATGGATAACTTCTAAGGCTTGGGAGTTACAAAATAATACATCATATTTACTCCTAGTTGAGTTTTGCTTTCTGTCCCAAAATAACCATGTCGTCTACACCTTAACTTCTGTTATGCTACTAAAAATCAATGGAACACAAGTATCCTATTATCTTCGAAGTTCTCCTTAATGTAGCTAAATGCAAATACTCAACTGCCCGTCGCCCTTTCCTCTCTCTTTCTCTCTCTCTCAAGCATCAATCAGTTTCTCGATTTTGTTGCTTTTGCAGGTAACAGTAGACAGCACATCATATCACAGGCCCTGCTTTAAGTGTTCATATGGAGGTTGTGTGATTAGCCCATCTAACTACATAGCTCATGAGCACAAACTCTATTGTAGGCATCACCATACTCAGCTTTTCAAGGAGAAGGGTAACTTTAGTCAGCTTGGAAATCAAGAAGCGGTTAAAGGGGTGACTGAGAACACAGTATAGGATTAAACGAAGAGCATATTGTGGGTCAGTCAGTCTTTATATCGAAGCAGTCTGCATCAACAAAACATCATAATCGTCACTGCAATTAGGGTGTTTTGTGATCTTGAATTTGAGGCGAATATGTGAAGATAATATAGAGAGTTTATATGTTTTATGTTGTTGAGGGATTGTGTAACTTTTGTCTGTGGTGCTTGAATCTGTTTTTTTCTTCTTTTTCTTGTATGGTGTGAGAAGCTTCAATAAATAAGTATGAGTCACTGTAGATGTATTTTGTTAATTACGAATAATAAGCGTGCAAGCCTTCAGTTGAGGTTTCGTGTGGTTTGAGTTTCTTTGAATGTTTAGACTGCTATTTTGCAAGAATTTTGCTGTAATTTGATTTGGGTTCTCTGTGGGTTGATCAAGAAACACCATTGCAAAATCTAGTTCTTTTAGCGTACGAGGTTGCACCATAAATCCGTCCCCACGCACGGGTCATGTACAAGTAAAGTTTGAATATACCATCGTATTTCTGTTCTTTTTTGTTACGATGGATATCTAAAGAATCGGAAAAATAGTAATGGAAGTAAACAATCACACTTTCAACAACAACAAAAAAAAAGTAAACAATCACCGGAAGTACAACAAAGTATTAGCGAGTTATGTGGTTCAGTCATCAAACCCACTCCGCGGTGATTATTCATGTGATGATTTTTATTGTGTATGAAGAATAAGATTACAAAGATTTATCAATGAATTTTGTATATGTTACTCACTACAACTCTATCACCCTGACTCCACAAACTCTTTCTTAGAACCGTCTGAGAATACATAATACGCCTATTATATATTGAAAATTTTCTTTTATAAGATTGTCGACAAATATGAAATGTTTTCTCCATTCGTTCACCAGGTTAGAATGTTGACTCATATTCAACTCTACAAATTCTTCTAAATCTCGAAAAAAATAAGATAAACTCCTTACATTTATAACAGACGTATATGTCCACTAAGCCTTTGGTGCAGTGGTTGGACACTCCCTCTTAAGTCCATGAAGTCGTGAGATGGAGTCTCGGTGGAAGCTGTTTGCCGGGTTTGTCGGGTTGCTATTCAGCCTAGATATCGACCCATATTGGGTAATAATGAAGTAAGTAGCTAACGAAAAGAAAGCAGTTGTAAATGGCACCTCAGAAGAGAGCGCGAAAGAAGGAGGAGATCCCTTCTTCAACGGATAAACCTGGAATTTTCGAGGGCATGATCTTCTTCTTAGTCGAAAATGGTGTTCAATCTCGAAGATTACAGGTTTTTCTTCCTTTAAATCCCCTTTCCCGCCATGTAAAACCAGGTTTTCATATTCAAAAACTTATCTTTTTTTTTCCATTTCCTTACTACCTTATCGTTCATTTCTCTGGGTTAATCCCCTTTTTTGATAACCATCGTTTATAAAGACCCAAAAATTGAAAACCCTAATTGCTTGTTCTCGTGAAAGTTCTAATTTTGTTTTTTGATTTTACAATTTGAACTCCAAATACAATGAGTAAATGTTACTGTGATAGCTGTAATTCCTAATCATGTGATTTTCCCTCAGTGGAAGTGCTTTTGTTTGAAGTAGCTAATCAGCTATTCAATATCCATTTATGCACTATCTGTTTTTGTTTAATTTGATGGGAATGACCCATTTCTTCAGTATGTTCAATTTGGTATGTTCAGTATCAATATTGTCCTCACTTTTGGCATTGAAGCCCCTTGCGTGTGCGGGGTTTTGTTCTTAAAACTGCACGAGCCCACCCGAAGGTCTCGACACTTACTAGCATGGCACATATAGTCCCAAGCGATGAGGGAGTATCACATCTCCCCACCGTTGTGAACATATCGATAACTGCTAAGGCTTGGGTCGTTATAGAAACAACTTCATGATTTTGTTATTTTTTCCACATTATCGTATCACTTGATTTGCTGGTTCTTGTTGTTCAGATTTGGAAGCAAAAGTTGGTACAAATGGGAGCTAAAATTGAGGATCATTTCTCCGAGAAGGTTACTCATATTTTAGCTATGAACTCAAAAGCATTACTAGGAAAAGTAGATGAGAAACATTTGAAGCGCTTTAACGGAGTAAGTCCCCTCCTCGTTTACAATGTATATATTAGCAATATCTCACATTGCCTGGACATTAGAATTTTCGAAGTGGATAAGCCTTTGGCACTCCTTTCCTTGCAAACCGGTTTTTCAAGGAGGGTTAGCCAGATGGGCTCCAACATGGTATCAAAGCTAGTTTCTCAAGATTGGGTCGAGACTTGTAACCTTAGCCGTGCATGGCGGGGGAGGGCCAATCGATCCAGCCCTAGCGTTGAGGGGAGGTATTAGTATTATCCCACATCTGGGTAATAGAATTTGTAAAGTAGATAAGCCTTGAGCAATTCTTTCCTTGCAAGCTGTTTTTAAAGGAGAGTTAGGCCCGATGGGCTCTAACAATATAAACTGAAAGCCTCTCGGGAACTGATCCATATGGATCCCTAATCACTAAAAACTTGTATATTTTCAGCCAATGCTTATTTACCAGTGGTTAGAGGACAGTCTGAAATTGGGAGAGAAGATGTCTGAAGAATCATACAATCTAAATGCAGACGATGAACGTGTCAATGAAGTGGCTAAATCTCAAAGCTCTAGATCTGAAGGCTACCGATCTGATGATAATACGGCATCGAATGGCAAAAAGGCCAGACTTTCGTCCGAGGGTTTAAAAATTGGGAGTGAAAATAGTCGGGAGACGAACACAAGTAATAGTGGAAACGAAGCGGAGAATTCTCCTGGAGGCTCTTTTGATGCTAACCGGAACCATTATACTTCCAGTCCTGAAACTTCTAGTCAGAGTAAACCGAATACTTCTAGTACCGATGTAAGTTTCAGAACCTTTTGATTTATCCGTGTTAAAGTTTTCAAACTAGATGAAGATTACATTTTAGGAATTAAGTATTTGCTGATTAAGTAACCAAATCGCAGCCATACAGTCCACCTGATTTAAATAGGAACATCACTGAGATATTTGGGAAGCTTATCAATATATATCGAGGTGAGAGTGCAATTTGGCTTGATTTAATTTTCCTTCTGTTCCTAATCCATACTACATTTTGTTTCTCTCGGACTTGATATACTGTCGTTATTTTCGTCTGAACAGCACTAGGAGATGATCGGAGGTCGTTTAGCTATTACAAGGCTATTCCAGTGATCGAAAAGTTACCTTTTAAAATCGAAAGTGTGGACCAGGTTAAACACTTGCCTTCGATTGGAAAATCGATGCAGGATCATGTAAGTGAACATATTTCCTGTTATGTAATTTACATTTTACATCTAATAATTCTTTTCATCTTTAAAATAAAACAATTGGTTTGCCGCATTTTGAAAGAACAAACCGAGGGAATTATACTTCCTTGCAGATTCATGAGATTGTGACCACTGGGAAACTATCAAAGTTGGAGCATTTTGAGACAGATGAAAAGGTATTGCATCTTCAGTTCGACGTTTTATGTGTTTTTTACATTTTAATGTTGTTGTTTTCCTTTCTTGTATGGAATATCTCATCACTTATATGAAATTCTTTTTGCCGATTATCATCTCACAATTAAAATGAGCTAGTTTATCTTAAACAAGGATCTTCTACCAAACTTTGTTGTTTAAGTGTTAAATATGGAGTTGAACAATGAAATCACAGCACACAGTTTGGATTTTTATCCTTTTTGGTTTACTGGCTAAGGCTTGTATATTACAAGTAGAGAGTGATGGACTAGGCTAGAAAATCTTGAAGGTTGTGCCCAGGGGCGGAACCAGAAAATAGTGTGAGGGCGGCAAAGATGATATCTAATGGAAGAGATCATACATAAAAAATTTGTGGGAGTCAAAATTACCATTAGAAGTCAAATTCCAGGGAGGGCCATTACCCTCCCCGGCCACCCCTAGTTCTGACCCTGGTTGTGCCTTCAACTCAAATGTGGCTTAGCCTTGAGGTCTTCTATACAACTTATATGCACAACTATGTTATCTAATTTACTTTTATATGCTCTTTTTCTAAATTGTGAAGGTAAAGACTATTAATCTATTTGGGGAAGTTTGGGGTATTGGTCCAGCCACAGCTCAGAAACTGTATGAGAAAGGTCACCGCACATTGAATGATCTGAAGAACGATGATACATTAACAAGTGCCCAGAGGATAGGATTGAAATATTTTGATGACATCAGGAAAAGGATTCCACGTGACGAGGTCGGATATATTTTCCATTTTATTTGAACTTTGTAGCTTTACTTCAATTTTATCGACATTTCTAAGGTTCTTTAAGATTTAACATTTAGTGCTTTTATTTATCCCTAGGTTCAAGAGATGGAGATTCTCTTACAGAAAGCCGGAGAAGAAGTTTTGCCTGGGGTAAGCATAATAAACATTGTTTATTTTTCTAATGTGTCAAGAAAATCCCCAAAACTTACTAGTCCAGAAAATAACCGACATGTAGTGATCTCATTTGCTTTCTCGATACTTTTAGGTAAGTGTTGTATGCGGAGGATCATTTAGACGTGGAAAAGCTACCTGTGGGGATATGGACATTGTAATTACCCATCCTGATGGAATTAGGTCGGAATTGCTTGTGGTGATATGAACCTTTTTGCACTTCTTTTTTTCCGTGTCGGTTCTTGTTTTTGCGATAGGTATATAAAGGCTAACCCCCTTGGCTTATATCTACAGCCATAAAGGGTTTCTCGCTAAATACGTAAAGCATCTGAAGGATATCAAGTTTTTAAGAGAGGATTTGATCTTTAGCACTCACAGCGAAGAGGTATTAGTTCTTTCTCTCTTTATTACATTTGAATCTCATTCAATTAGCAGCGTCACAAAAGTTCTTAGCGGAAGCTCTCATCGGCTTTCATATATATATATATATATACACAACTCTTTCCACTTTATATGATTATATCCAATATTTGCTTGAAATATTTTATCACACACACAGGGTACTGACTCTGGGGTTGACACATATTTTGGTCTTTGCACTTATCCCGGTCGAGAAACGAGGCATCGAATTGACTTTAAGGTTTGATGATGGTTTTTATTTTTTCTAAAAGAAGTTGCTACATACCAATCTCATCTCGTTACTTTATTGATGCAAAACAAAGTTGCAAATCGTTATTTTGTTTTAATCATCTACTGAATTGTAATAGTGAGTTGTATTTCTAGGTGTACCCGAGGGATATATATGCGTTTGGACTAATAGCATGGACGGGAAATGATGTTCTAAATAGGAGGTTCGTAGGTTTTTTCTTCATCATTACCTATTAGATGATATCTACTTAAATCATTTGAAAGAAGAATATGAAAATATAAATTACGGAGAACTATCAAGTTCGATAATGAATACTCAACCCTTGATCGTGTAATGAGCATGGACTAGTTAACACGATTAGAAGTAGTTCAATCACTTGTATCAAGAGTTGTAGACAACGATAACACCAATTCCTTTTTTGAGCAAAACCATTAGGAAGTTGACATTTCTTTATGACTTTTGGTGGGTTTAGGTTGAGGATTCTTGCTGATTCGAAAGGCTACCGACTAGATGATACAGGACTATTTCTAGCTACCCAGAGTTCAGACGGGAAACGGGTAATATGAACAACTACTATAGAGTAAATAAGTTCTTTTTTCACCTAATGGCACAAAACTTTAGTTTCTTGCCATGTTAATTTCAGGGTTCAAAGGCCACAAGAAGTCTGAATCTTAAGACAGAGAAGGAGGTGTTTGAGTTTTTAGGGTTTCCTTGGCTTGAACCACATGAAAGAAATTTGTAAATAAGACCTCTAAATCTGTTCTTTATCTTTTGTAGAAGCACAAATTTGTAAAATAGTAAATTATTCCAGTTTTGTAGTTATGTAGTGAACTGTGAACACTTTTCATAGTGAAAATTTTGATTTCATCTCTCTTAGCTTTTGAATTTGATTTCAATGAATTAAACTTGAAATCTGACTTGAAGTCTGTATTAGTGCAAATTAGATTGCGAACTCTTTATTTTTGTCGGGACACATGATGTTTAACTATCTCGAAAAAGGCTTGTTCGAGTGGATTGTGGGTCTATTTGATTCACACAAGTCCGATTTAGACGAGTCAGATTCAGTTGTGGCGTCCCAAGCTTTATCAGTTATCGATATTGTCTCCGTTTTTACATTCCCAGGTCCAAATTCACAGGCACGGAGTTTTGTTCTTGGCAAAGGCTGCACGAACCCACCCAAAAGACCTTGTACTTACTAAGCTTGAGCGTACACCTATAGCACTTCAGCCACACTCGCGAGCGGTGTGCAATGACTATTACAATCCCCACTCTGGGTGAAGAGTCCTCGCTCCGATACACAGGGAAAAAAAACAACACTTGAACCGGTCTAGTATCCAATAGGGTAGTGCTCGACCCGGTTCATATCTGGTTCCAATGATCAAAATGGTTCCCAAGTTCAGAGGCGGGACAGCGGTTCAGCTCTTAAAAACGTTCTCACTCCCTGTTTTAAAGAAAAGTTTCAAGTTTCAGATAAGAGAAATCTAGAGAGAGAAAGTATAATCTAGAGAGAGAGAGAGAGATGGCATGGTGTAAATCTATATCATTATCTACTAACCCTTTCCCTTCAAATCAATCTCTAACTTCTCTAAACTCTTCTTCTTCATCATCTCTTTGCCTTCTTTCATTTTCCTCTAAACCCTCTTCTTCATCATCATCATCTTTCCCTTTAACACTAGAAAGAACACCATCACCTTCCCTTCTATTCTCTCACTTCTCTTCAAACAAAAACCAGATTTGTAGAGCAGCTGAATACAAATTCCCTGACCCCATTCCCGATTTTGCAGAAGCTGTGAGTACTCCATCCCTTTCTCTCTCTCTATTCTCAGTCATTTTATCCTCTTTTTCTCTCTCTAAAACTGAACTGTTGAAAACCCATGAAACCCATTACTTAATTTTATGGAAAAACTTCAAATTGTTAATACCCAGTAATCCAAATTTTCTTTCCTTACAATTTACTTAGATATTTTGATTATGGGTTTCAGGAGACAGAGAAATTTAGGGCTCATCTTGTTAAGAAGCTCTCAAAGAAGGATATTTATGGAGATTCTATTCAAGAAGTTGTTGGAATCTGTACAGAGGTATTTATTATTATTATCTTCTCTTCCTAATTGCTTTACCCTAATCTTCAACTACTTGAGAAAGGTTTGATATTTTTGGTGTTATATTGCATAAATTATGAAACTTTTTGTGGTTCTGATAGAGTTTAAGTTATGATAAACTTGGGATTATGGATGAGTTTTACTTCACTATTTGGTTTGGCTAGGATTAGAATTGGTAGAGATTGATTGTGTCTGTAGATTATTTGATTGACGATTCCAAGGGAAAGGGAATCATAAACTCAAACCCCATGGGTTTCGAAATCCTCTTTTCGAAATGCCATGTTTGGCGAGCAGAATGGAACTGCGTAATGGTGTTAGTTGCACATGAATGCATCAGGAATAACGTTCGGAGGGGAAATGATGTTCTCCTCAAGGGTGGATCACAAACCTAGGGGGTGGGTGGGTTTGCGATTTCCCTTGGAATCGTTAATCAAATAATCTATAGACAATTTATTTCTATCAATATCCTGACCATACCAAACAATAAAGTAGGTATTGTGATTACCAGGAATCACATTTCGACATTGCTATTCTTAGTGATCGTATTCATTTCCCCGTGCAAATGTGACCTGAGGTATTACGATTACCAGGAGTAACATTATGAGATTGCTATTCTTAATAATCGCATTTCTTTCGCACATGTCAAACATGCACGGAGAATCCTGTTCTGTTAGAATGTGATTTATGATGAATTACCTGTTAATCGCATTTCGTTGTGGAAAGAGTAAACTACGCAGAAATGTTACGAAAATGGCTTGAGGCTTTCCTTTATCTTTAGAGTAGTTACTTGCTGAATGTTATTCCTCAATTTGATGTGAATAGATCTTCAACACTTTTCTGCACACCGAGTATGGAGGTCCAGGAACACTTTTAGTCATTCCTTTTATCGACATGGCTGATACTTTGACAGAAAGGGGACTACCAGGGGCTCCTCAAGCTGCTCGTGCATCAATTGTTTGGGCTCAGAAATACGTCGACAAAGACTGGAAGGAATGGACTGGTGATGGCGATAGTGACGATAATTAATTGAAACAATAAGGGCAATCCTTCCCCCTAAGTTTTGTAGTTTCAGAGTTTAGTCATGCTATTACTAGGGCATTTTGATGCACCAGATGAACTTATCATGGAAAATTTAAATGTATTCTATCGTGTTAAGATATTTCTTATGAGGTTAATGAAACTTTATTAGGTTTTCAGTAAACCATTTCGTAGTCTAAATTCTCTCTCTCTCTCTCTCTACAGATATATATATTCATGGATGGTAGGCAGAGTCCCATGTATTGAACTTCAAAAGTTGTAAAGCTAGAGCTAGAAGTCACTTAAAGATAGGCAAACTCGTCTGTACATATAAACCTCTCACAATAAAAAGACAAATTATGGATTGAAGTTGAACCCATGAGAACCCGTGCACAAACCCTTCTTGTGAGAGGTTTTATGTATACACGGGCCAACTCTTTTGTACATACATCACTCGGCTAACAACTGATTATTTCATTAGAAGTCATGGCGACCTGCAAATACACACTAACACACATGAAGTCCTACCGACTCCTAAACTTCTGGGAAGAAGCGGATTCATACCGAACCTTTGTGTCCGATTTTGAAAGAAGAATGGTACATTACTTGCGACAAATATCATTGATAGAAGAAATGCAGAAATAAAATCTTGATGAAGTGATGGTAGAGAAAGTGCAAACTCAAAGATGCCAAAGAAAACTGTTTCTGAATTAAATAAAAAGTAATTGCAGATAATTTAGTCAGACATTATCTTCTTCATCCTTGAAGCTCAAATTCAAAGTCTGCAACTTAAACCCGGATCCTTGTATAACTTCAACTAAACTCGAAGCAACTCCAGTCGATTGAACTGTCGTTTGCTTCGTCAACTGCACACAAACACAACCACGGAAATGTAATTTGTGAGAAAACAAGCACCTATAGTATGTATGAAAGGAGATTGTTTAGATCGTCAAAAGATTCAAATTTGAATGTCAACTTTGTATGATATACCTCAACAATGGCAATGCTCTCAACAATCCGCACCTGTAAATCACTGACACCTTCTATTTGCTGAAAAACAAAAAGCAAATTATCAGTTGCTTGATAAAGAAAGAGTGAAACTGATTACGGCAATGCTAATAACGAAATGGTTACGGAGTATCGACGAAAAGTTCATCGGAGGAAAGAAGCAGTCGAAGGGTTACATACAAACATACCTCTAAAGCAGCTATCACGTTAGGAACATCTGATTCATTCATTGTTCCTTCTGCCTTCATATTTCAAAACAAAAATCTCTCATGAGTTTAATTTGACATAAAACCAACCAGAAGCCACTATAAATGCAGGCAAACTTAGGATTGTTTGTATTTTTCTTAAGTCGGATATCAAATCTGACTCGAGGTCTGAATTCACTTGAGTCAGATTTAAAATTTTCGTTTTGGTCTGTCTCGTCCGAGTAACTAATTTGTGCTGATTTTGGGTCTATTTGTGTCGGACAAGTCAAATTGAAACAATGAGAAAAACAAACCGAACCTTAAGGTGCATAAATTTTGAAACAAGAAAACTATTTTTGAGCTTATATAGTAACAAAAAGAGGCATTCACTACTCGAAGTCAGATATGATATCTGACTCAAGGTATGAATTGACTCGAACTACATTTCAAAATGTCTTTTTTGTTACCTGGAAAATGGGGATTGAGAAGGAAGTAGAGTTACCTGGAAGAACATAGTGAGCATATCTGAAGGAGAAACAGGAACTGAAACAGGTTGATCAGAAACAGAAGTTTCTTCTTGGGTTTCTGGAATTAGGGTTTCCTCTTCCACAGCTCGAATTAGGGTAGTATTCCTCTTCTTTGCTAAACTTTGAGAACTACGGATTGGGGCAAAACCATTTCCGTTGCTTCTTTGAAAACAGAGAAACGAAAGTGAAGGGGAGGAAGAATGAGAAGAAGAAGAAAGATTCGAAATTCCAATAAGAGAACTGTGAATTGAAGAATGCAATGAAGGAAGGGCCATTGCTGATTGCTCTTCTCTTCTTCTTCTAGAGAGAGAAAGTAAAAAACGAAGAAAGGTTTTAGAAGATTTCCCCTCTCTCTATCTTCTCTTCTTCCCCTATCCAATATCACATTATTTGATAAGATGAACGGCTATAAGTATCTTACCTTAAGTTGGATTTGGATTATATGTAAAATTGGACGGTTGAGATTTGTTAGTTTAATTCACAATTTATATCTAGCACCCAAAGGATGTACATGATTACAATTCAACCCCTCCTCTAACGATCTCTCCAACCATTTCCTTC
>BEHA01001761.1:99475-130791 GCA_002897215.1 Eschscholzia californica subsp. californica
AACCCCAAAAAGTCTTCGGCACACACTGAGTCTGTCGAAGCCAACTGCACAAAATCTTCAGCACACACCGAGTTTGCCGAGGCCACCCCGCAGAATTTTCAACACTAAAGTGTATGTATATGCGCTTTGTGCCCAGCAGCTACCATAACGATAGAGTCATTTAATGGTGCGTAAAGTTGTCGGCCAAACCTGTCCTGGAGGCTACAAAAAATTGAGCTGAACAAAGCAGGTGGAGTTGATGCTTGAGGAAAGTGGGATACAAGTATTTGAGCCAATGTTTAAAAGGCTCATAAGATGTGCAAACGCCTCGAGGCAAAATATAGGTGGACCGCATTAAAACTTACGCCTCGGTGTTGTAGTAACTATTTTTGTTGTTCGTTAACTTCGAGAAGTAGTCAAAAGGGTAAAAGTGACCGAAAGCATTCATAAACTTTAACTTTACTAATAAAAAATTATTTTTCTACAGTACTACTAACAAACTAAATAGAAAAAAAATACTATTGATAGAATATAATACTATAACTATATTAAAATATATACGATTGAAGACACGCCTCTTTACCGCCTCGAGACACCTCCTCGCATTGTCAAAGAAAACCGCATCAAGGCGTAAAAACGCGTTTTTAGGCATTCGAGCTACTACTCGTAATCCTCCTCAACTTGACCATCCTCAAGAAAAACAGCCTTGTTGGCTTGTTCATCAGCCTCCGGGGTAAATTCCTAAGAGAAGCCCAGAGAGAAATATGTCAGAATGGGCATTAAAATCAAGTAATCAACTTAACGAAACAGAGAAAACAGATGAGTATGTGTAGTTTATGATGAACCACTCTTAACAGCTAATCGAGGTGCTCGCATCCTAATTTCAGGGCCTTAGAGAATGCCAAACTCTTTCACGTTAAAAGATAAATAGAGTGCAGGAAGTAAGGAACAGTGAGGAAGCATAGGTGCGAGGTTATACCCTCAGAACATGTCGGATCTCGAAAGAGTCAAACTTAAGTTTGAGCTCTTTAGCTTCCTTTGACAAAGTTATCAAGTTATCACTCTTTGTTTTCCAATGACCCATTACCTGATTAAGGAGCATCAAAAGAGAATAAGCATATCATGTCAAATAGCAGAATGGTTCTCGCGAAATCCAACCGACGAGAGGTTATTTAAGTGAACTAGAACCTACATGGAGAAATAACGAACCTGCATATATGCGAGTTTAGAATCACCTTTTACAGAAATCCGTTTAAACCCTTTCTTAAGCGCTTGTTTTAATCCTAAAATCATTGCTCGATATTCAGCAACATTGTTGGTTGCAATGCCTACACCTTCACGTAACCGACAGAGCTGAACACAACATAGAGTGAGAAAGCTATACTACGTAAGGGAAGGGAGTCAAGGGATAATAACGAAGTCTATCAAATGCAAAGATAAGCTTGTTCAAATAGAAAAGAACCATGTACCAGCTTTCCGTCTTCAGTTCGCAGTATTGCTCCAGCACCAGCTAGTCCTGGGTTTCCCTTTGAAGCACCATCAAACTCAAGAATACATGACGTCTGTGTACAACAGAGGAGGTCAAATTTAATGCTGGATAATGATAGATAACAGTTACAACATTTTGATCTTCCACCATTATTATCTATTCGAGCTTCACTCCAACTTTCTGGTGCTTGCAGGAAAACGCTGTGATGATGGAATAGGCATCTATATGGTCTCCATAAACAAGATTCAGTACAACAGTTCCTCACAAGTAACAAATACATCAATAGGAGACTTTGATAGGATGACAACGATTGATGACAAAAGACCAAATTTTGGAAGAGCAAAAGCTTTTTTAATTGATATTTAATTGAGAATATAGTAATGTTTTTCAACACAGACATTCCAACAAAGAGATATTCGACTTTTCACTTACAGAGTTATTGCTTAGTTCCGACACTTGTGATATCTTTGAAGGGGAAGCCTTTTCGGAAAATGGATCCTACAAACAAAGACAGATTAATTAGCCAAATATGAGCACAAGTTCACAACCATAAATATAAGAGGACTTATATTGACGAAAAGCGGTAAGAGTAAGAGTTGAATATTGTAATTTTATGAAAGAAAATGAAAAGAAGGAAGAAACATGGCAGTTAAGCCGGAATAAGCAAGACATGATTGTAAAGCAAGAAGATATCTTAGCATCTTGGTTGATTTTTCGTCGGGATAGCTTCGTAATGCCTCCCAACATCCAGCAAGAAAACGAAAGATAATCCAAAAGGTTGAACGGTTGAAAACAAAAATCCAATATGTACTTCCAGCTTCGCAGTTAGAATATAGGTGAATAGTTAAAACGAAATATCCTCGTATCAATATGTACTTCTCCGTCTTAGTCTTAACGAGCGCCACAAGTTTCATGTTTTCAACCCAAACATAGGCTAATTTCACAGGGATATATTATCAACATACGGAAACAGGATGAAAAGTAACATATATTCACCTATTGTTGTTACGAAAGGAACAAACAATTTTCAAGCATCTCACCTGAAATGGACAATGTACAAGCTCCCCAAAGACATCCTTATTTACATCGACTGCGTTGACAGTATAAAGGGAATTCCGAAGACCTCGTGAGCCAAGATATTCCTCAGTCTCCTTTGGCAAAGAATACCCTTTAAATACACTCACAGAAGGATCGTAAACCTATAAACAATCACAAGAATTGCATTACCATCTACTTTCTATCTGTAACAAAAGTTATAACACATAACAAAAACTACAATCTAGGGTTTAAGAGAGATTTACCCAATTTCCAACTTGAGCTTGGCAATCAGATAAACTCTTGTAAATGCCAATGATATCTCCTTTTCGGATAACAAAGAATGGGTCTTTCTCTTCATTGATTTCAGATTCAGGATTAGACTTCTTTGATTTTTTAGAATGGGTTATTCTGGGAGAAGTAGAAGAATAACATTGAACACGAAATCTATTAGTAAAACAGATACCCAACTTAATGGCTTTAATACTACTACCAGTATCATTCATCCTTCTATTCCATGACGATGAATAGTAACTACAAAACCCTAATGTAGAAGAATTCCTGGTGATTAAATGACTTGTCTTTGAAAACACAGTTGTAGAAGAGGCGTACAAGAAAGATTTCATCATGGTATTTCCCAACATTTCTTCAAATTGAAAACCCTAGAAGAAAAAAAAAAATTGATACTTTAAATTTTTAACTCAATTGGGTTTGAGGGTTTAAGAGATTCATACTAATCGGTAGAATCTTTACACCACTACTGAAGACGATCATTGACGGTGGGATTGAACTGGTTTTGGTTCTAGAAAATTCCCTAGTTGAAAACGGTTGGTCGAATCGATAACCTAAATCAGAGGGTAGAGAGGCGCTATCAACACTATGAAAGGGCGGCAATAGAACTTTCCACAAAATAACTAGGTACAAGTAGGGCCTAGGGGTGGCCGGTCGCTCGCATCTGTAATCTAGGCTGTAAGTGTACGCTAAAGCACAGTAAGTGGCGTAGTCTTTTAGGTGGATCAGTTGTGGAGTCTTTTCCAAAAAACAAAACTTCGTACCCGTTGTGTTTATGCTTGAATGTCGAAATCAGGAACTATATCATTAACTACGAAGGCTTAGGCTTTGCATGTGATATCAGAGTCGATGCCGATGACGACTCTTCCTTGAGACTAGGAGATTATGATAGTCTCACATCGCTTGCGAGAGTTTCTGGAGCCTGGATTGCTCAAACTTAGTACGTGGCGGAACATTTTGGGTGGACTCGTAAAGTATTCGCCATGACTAAATTTTGTACATGTTGAGCTTGGGCCTGTGTATCAAAAGCAAGAACAATATCGTTAACAACTGAGTCCGGGATACAAAGTTTCTCACTCTATGATAAGAAGAAAATATCAATGGAGGAGGAAAGATTATACATAAACAACAAAAAGATAAAGTTGTGAAATCACTCAACCTTCATATTCGAAATCAAGTATAATAATTCGTCTCCGAGAAATTTGGTGGTGCTCTTGTTAGAAAAATTGCCTTCGATAAACAAATAAGTGGAGATTTCACTTAAGGAGCATTAGAACGTATTGAACATGGCAAAGGATAATCCGACATAGTGTTTACATGGTTTCCGATTCATCAAAATGTGTTTAGAGAAAACATTATTTATAGAAAACAAAACGAGTCTTTTCAAGTAGAAAAACCTTTTCACAAAAAGAGATACCTCCCCAAATAATATACTGTATCAAAAGATAGGACTACTAGACATAAATTTTAAATTCAAATATCATAGAATTAATTTTTTATTTTAGTTTTAAATTGTACAAAAATTCCATCAATCCCCGCTTGGACAATTATAAAAATTAATGTCATGAGAGATGGAACTCCATTGAATTCGAGAATGGCCTTCGAATATTGAGCTTATATGAGCAAACAAACTTCCCCAAAGCCATAACTATTTCAGTACTAATTTCTTCATTCTTCTCGCTAAGTTGTCGCTGTAGTAGATTAATTACACCAATTTCTATCAAAGTGAAGATTTTAGCTAAAGAACCAATCGACTTAATAGCGATAATTTGCAATTTTGAACTTTCATTAGAATTGATTACCCTTAAAACTTAATAAAGTATTTCAAAGGCATTATAATTAACCTTGAATGCTTCCAGAAAATCGAAATCAAATTCTAAAATAATAGCAATCTCCATTATAAACATCGAACAATTGAAATTATGATATAGATTGTTGGGGAAGCGTTAAGGTAATGGAATCCACCATTAAAACGGTGATAAACTAACTAAATAAACACATAAAATAAAGATAATTCATAAACTTTATCTATAATTCTTCTAATCTATAATAACTTCAAAGGTGATAATAATGATAAACATGAATTAGGAAAGTAAATAACTTCTAATTTATCTATAATCTTCTTAATCAAAACTCAATAAGTCTAGCCAATTGAAGTAGTCCATTTGCTTCCATTAATCTATTTGCTGTTTGATTTACTCCCCCAAGAGCATCCACAAAGCTATAGAACAGTTAATCTTCATGTTTGAACTCGAACCGTTCTTGCTGATAATGGACAACAATGAGCCGATCGTATTGATTGGAGTTTCTTACGAAACTCTTTTCGAACAACCGACATTTTCTCTACAATTATTGAAATCAATTCGGTAGCTTGAAATCGAACTTCAAACGAAGAACTAGATCGAGCTTTAAGAATCAATTGAATTCCATCTTCCCACACAAGTTGTTTGACTGCATTCTTTTCTGTGGCTAAACTAGAAAGAAGAAACAAAGAAGCAATCTGAGCACGGAAAGAACGTCTTTCCTTCAATAGTTTTAATAATGGAGAAATCCCACCTTCTTTAATAACAATTCTCTTGTTCAGATTATTTTTGTAGGTAAGTGAAGCGAGACGTTTCGAAGCTTTGATTCCATCCGACAAAGAACCCATTTGCATTAAAGATATATATAACCAAATCAAAGAAAGATCTGGGGTCTTCAGAGATACAGGAGGAACACAAACACGACAAAAGATGGAAGCTTGATCAGTTCTTCTGGAATAACGAAAAAGTTCAATAAACCAATTCAAATCGGCATTAGAATCATCAAGAATGTCTAAAACTGTTCGGGTTTTGAAGTTAGTGATCATTAAGAAACAATTGGATCGTGCAAGAACAAATTTATGGGTATAAGTAAGATTTTTAGAGAGTTGAGGGATAATGGAATTGAGGGGAGTTTTATAAACAGAGGAGTCATTAATGGTGATGGATAAAACATGTAAAAGTAATCGATTTAGATTATCGACTCGTTTATAGACCGCATCGAAATCAGTCGAAAAGAAATCTGCAACTTTGATTAGTTCTTGGATTCTCTTGGTTTTGGAGATTGTTGTTTGGAGTTGTTCTTCAATGGTTATCTGTTGTTGGGAACTCATTCTTACTCTGAAACTTGAGGGTATTTTACTTTTTCTCTGTAAGAATGTGTGAATCTTAGTAGTAGTATTTATAATAGTTTAAGTAGAGGAGAAGACTGAAAGAGTAGATAACCGCTTTAACTGATTTTAGAAAGTAGGGAAGTACCCACATAGCTTCCTTGCTTGCTTTTGATTAGGTCACACGGTTTAAATTTTAGAAATAGAAGTTACTATAAAACAACTTCTATAAAATCTAACATGAGTTGGTAAGTTGGTTTAAACTTCTAAGTCAAATTGCCAAAACCTAGTAAAGATAAAGAAGGAAAGTGGAGAATTGAGTTTGTGTTGAAAAAAATCTATTTGTAGAATTAGAGCATCTACTGCCCTTACAGAGAGAAAAGTACAAATTGAGAGAGGTAGTGATAAGAACTTCATGATTCAATGTTACTTCACTATCTCAACATAATATATAATTGTTGCTACATGAGCTCTTTACTTGAACGTTCGAAATTAGCTCACGTCTTATTAGTGTTACATGAGGGATAAATCTGACCGTCCATTTTTATTAGGAGTTTCATAAACATAAATGTACTCAAAATATAAGGGCAATAATATCATTCTACTTTTTTCTAAAATCGGTGATTGTAACTAGTGTCCCACTTTCTTCTCGTTCTACTTTTCTCCACACTGTTTCTCCAACAAATTTTCCCACTAAATTAGTGGGTTAGGATATCAAATTTATACAATGACAAAGAACCCTCCTATGCAGGATTACCCATTAACATAATCACCCCAATTCCTTATGGTGCTACCCAAAATTAAAAGTTTAAGATGATTAATGACTTTGGGTATCAAACTTGAATTCTCATGATCACTCTAGAGGTTCTTTCCAGTCTGAATTTGCTTCCAACTCTAATACTTCGGAAGACTGACACCTATATGATTCCACATAAAACCCATTTGAACTACACCAATTGAAGACTAGATTATTGAAGGTACTGGTGTTTAATGCATTAGGATTGATGAACCTTTTCAATGGAGGTAGGATGGGGCAAGTGACAGACGAAAATTGTGAATAACCACTTTTAACACTGATTGAAAGGTCAAAGCGAAATCACCTCCAAGCGTCTGACTAATCTAAGCACAAAATAAACAGCTTAACTAATATGTAAGCATGTTTACGTCCCGAGAGATCACTTCAGTACACCACATAATTACGACGAAATATGAATTGAACAACGATATTCATTCTTTTCCCTAATGTATCTTCCGGCAGAAGTTTGTGATACAGTGAAGGCAAAAACCTTGAGATAAACTCATAAATCACCTGCAAACCTCAGAACCCTAAACCAAAGTACAAACCTAAACAGTTTTTATTTAGCCAAAATAAATACAGTAGTATTAGTGCATAAAATATGGTATCTTTATTATTTGAACCATACCTTAGTGTAAGTGCACAAAGTTCTATCGAAATCCTAAATAGCTTGTTCCTTTTAACCCGTTATTCCTTGTGATAAAACCAGTAACACCACACACACAATACAATTTGTTCTTTTGCTCCACACTTTTCTCGCTTAGCACTTATATGGTCATGTGCTTTTTGGTTTCATGAACTATCCTTAGATAAACTCTAAATCTAATGAGAGGCGGCACCACCTTTAAGTTCACATAGTTGAAGTTCTTCCAGTATCTTTGCTACTTTAGAGATACTTGTCTTTGACTGAACTTCATTAAGAGTTTTAAATTCAACCTCAGTCCATAGCAACCAACACTTATCATCTTAGGTATGGTTAGATATAAAATTTAGGTGTTGAAAATAGTCACTTATCAATGACTTGTTGCCCATTGAACCTAAGACTAGTCAGTTCCTAGTGTTAGGTTGGGTTGCCGTCAATGGTGACTTTTATGTAAAGAGTTTCAACACCATCACTCTAGATGTTTCAACCCCATCACGAACTGACCTTGAACAGATCTGTTCAAGATCAGTTCGACCTACTCCAGCGAAGGGTTTCCCTTCGTCGGAGTATTTAGAGAGATAAAAAAAAATTAGAGTGAGAGAGAGAGGATAGAGAATTTTTTTTTTTTAATGTTTAAAGGTCGCCGACCAGGAAACTTTCTGGCCGGCGACTTTCGCCAATGAAGACGATGAGGTGGCAAGAAGGTGGGGTGGCAGAGAGAGGTGATGAGATGGAGGAGAGAAGGTGATGACTAGTTAACGGTGTTATAATGGTAACTGAAAAAGGGGGCCATCTGAGCATTTTTTATAAAGTAGGGGACTAGGCAGGAAACCAGTCACAAAGTTGGGGGCTATTTGGAGAATAACCTTTTTTTTTGTTGAACTGTTGTCAATCTAGTTAGGTGTTGTTATATTTTGGGTTATCTCCCAAATAACCCCCAACTTTGTGACCTGTTTCCTGCCTCGCCCCCTACTTTATCAAAAATGACCGATGACCCCCTTTTTCAATTATCGTTATAACACCGTTAACTAGTCATCACCTTCTCTCCTCCATCTCATCACCTCTCTCTGCCACCTCACCTTCTTGCCACCTCATCGTCTTCACCGGCGAAAGTCGCCGGCCGGAAAATTTCCCTGTCGGAGACCTTTTAAACATTAAAAAAAATATGTTTTTCTCTCATCTCTCTTCTCTCTCTCTAATTTTTTATTTTCTTTTCTCTCTCTCTAAATACTCCGACGAAGGGTTTCCCTTCGATGGAGTATTTAGAGAGAGAGAGAGATAGGAGAGAGAAAAAAAAATTAAAGAGAGAGAGGAGAGGGAATTTTTTTTTAATGACACCTATAACAACACGTAACTTTTTTGTTGAAATATAAAGGTTATTTCCTAAATAGCCCCTAACTTTGTGACCAGTTTCCTGCCTAGCCCCCTATATTATCAATAATACCTAGATGGGCCACTTTTTCAGTTACCGTTATAACACCGTTAACTAGTCATCACCTTCTCTCCTCCATCTCATCACCTCTCTCTGCCACCTCATCGTTTTCACCGACAAACGTCGCCGGGCGGAAAATTTCCCTGTCGGCGACCTTTAAACATTAAAAAAAAAATTATTTCTCTCTCCTCTCTCTCTCTAATTTTTTTTTCTCTCTCTATATACTTCGACGAAGGGTTTGAGAGAGAAGAGAGAGAAAAATAAAAAAATAATAATTTAGAGAGAGAGGGGAGAGAGAATTTTTTTTAATGTTTGAAAGTTGCCGGCCGGAAAATTTTCCGACCGGCGACTTCTGTCGGTGAAGACGATGAGGTTGCAAGAAGGTGAGGTGGCAAAGAGAGGTGACGAGATGGAGGAGAGAAGGTGATGACTAGTTAAAGGTGTTATAACGGTAACTGAAAAAGTGGGTCATCTGGGTATTATTGATAAAGTAAGGGTTATTGGGTTATTGGGAAATAACCCTTATATTTCAACAAAAAAAAAGTTAGGTGTTGTTATAGGTGCCATTATTGTCCATCGTGTCTTTTGTTATTTTTTTTTTCCAATGCCTCTTTCTACTTTATTTTGTGTTGAATGTTCTATTAAGAACACATAGACAAACACTATGCCCCATTGAACCAAAGAAAAAATAAATCAAATAGCCCAAGATAGGTAATGGAAAATAGTTGGGCCTTGAACTAGAAATGACTAAGGATAGAGTATACTAGTTGCTTTTCCTGTTAGAAATTTTGCATTAATTATTTGTGTTTCTCCATGATTTATGTAGTTCGATTGACTAACGTTGTTCTATCAAAGCTTGCTCGGTCTTTGCTTGACGGTTCATTTGGTCAAGTTTTTCACTCTTTAGAGGATTCAGACAAGATGATCCATTGTTACATTATTTTTTCTTCTATGCACGAAAATTTGAGTCAATGCTTCACCTAACACAAAATAAAGTCTAATTCAAGGATTCAAACACTCCCCTACCTCCTCTTTGATATCACACATCTTGCTTTAGGATGATTGTTTGTTTATGAGAAAATAGGCATTCTTTTCGTACATTGTTTTGCTGATTTTGCTTAAGGAATTTGGTATGATCTAAGGACAAATGATCAACTTTAAAAATCATGTACTTTTTTCAGTTCTAACTCCCATTCTAAACATTGTAGAATTGTTTTTAGAATTCTCAAGGTAGATCAAGATACGAAGGACTCTCATCTTCGCACCAAATCTTCATATGCAAGTCCAAAATACTTTTTTTAACCGATTATAGATAGACATACCAAAAAGTTTAGTCAGCAGAAGATCAAGCTTCTTTCTCAAGCAAAAAAATTGTGAACTAATCAACTTAACCATCTTTGCTGCTCGAAGATACTAAATGGCTATTTTTTGCTTTTCATTCAAAACTAAGAATGCCATCACATACCTTTACAAGTTTTTTTTGTGGGAAAAGACAAATCAAACAACAAATTGTACTTAAAGAGTTAGTGCTCATACAATAACCAAAAGATAGGGGATGTTTAGGCTTTAGAAACATCTTCATGGATAGCTAAATTGGGATTTCAGAACCCAACCAAATATTTTATAGGCAAAGTTCTTGAATCAAAGTACTGTAATTTGTGAACTCAAGATACCCCAACTTTAGGGTATTGCCTTTTATTTATATTAGAGAAAAGGCATTACAATGTACAATAGTAACCTTGAGTATAAAGATAAATTACATAAGAATATACATATGCTAATACCCCCCCTCAAGCCGAATGTCCAGGTACTAATGAGAGCTTGATGTTGAGTTCTCTAAACCTCGGCCCAGGTAGCCCCTTAGTAAAGATATCGGATATTTGAGAATCTCTTGGAATGTATTGAACCTTTAACGTACCACTCTTCACTTGTTCTCGGACATAATGAAAATCAATAGCAACGTGCTTCGTACGAGAATGTAGAATAGGATTAACTGTTAAGTAAGTTGTACTTAGATTATCACAATAGATTATAGGAGTACTGGGCTGCCTATAGCCTAATTCCGTTAGAAGATTCTTTAACCACACCAATTCAGTTGTTGCTAGGGCCACGGCCCGATATTCTGCCTCAGTGGACGAGCGAGCCACAGTGGGCTGGGTCTTAGAAGCCCAAGCTATCAAGTTGGGTCCAAGAAAAATGCTATAGCCAGACGTCGACCTTCTATCGTCTGGGGACCCAACCCAGTCAGCATCCGAATAACCTATGATAGGTAATGACGTGGCTCGCCGGAAACATATACCATGAGAAACAGTTCCCTTGAGATAGCGTAAGATTCTTTTCGCCGCCGTTAAGTGAACAGTCGTCGGAGAAGCCATGAATTTCGAAACTTGGTTAACTGCGTAAGCAATATCCGACCTGGTCAGAGTTAAGTATTGAAGAGCTCCAACAATACTTCTAAAATTTTGAGGATTAGGCAAGATTTCACCATCGGATTTAGATAATTTTGTACCAGAGAGAACATGGGTATGAACTGGTTTTGAATCAAATAACCCAAATCTCTTCAACAGATCATTCGTATACTTCTGTTGAGTTAAGACTAATGAATCACTCTTTCTGATTACTTCCATTCCTAGAAAATAGCTTAACGAACCAAGATCTGTCATCTCAAATGTTTCTTTTAACCGAGAAATTAACTTCGTTAATAACAAATTTGAAGAACCAGTAACCAAGATGTCGTCAACATAGAGAGGTAATATGATAAGATCAGTAGCCGATCGATAATAGAACATAGAAGGGTCTGAAATCGATTGTGTAAACCCAAAACGAAGAAGACAACTACTAAACCGATAGTGCCAAGCCCTAGGAGCTTGTTTGAGGCCATAAATGGCCTTATGAAGCTTGCAGACATGGTTAGGAAAAGACTTGTTCTCGAAACCCTTTGGTTGAGTCATATAGACAGACTCAATAAGATCACCGTTCAAAAATGCATTCTTAACATCTAATTGGTTTATAGTCCAATTACCTGTAACAGCAAGAGAGAGAACAGATCTAATAGTCGCCGGACGAACCACCGGACTGTAAGTCTCATCATAATCGATGCCTTGCTCTTGTGTAAAACCCCTTGCAACCAATCGAGCCTTGTACCTTTGGATTGAACCATCAGCCTTCTGTTTTACTTTATATATCCATTTACAATCGACTATATTGATGTTGTTAGGAGGAGGAACCAGAGACCATGTTCTATTTTTATGTAGAGCATTTATCTCGTCCTCCATGGCCTTGATCCAGTGACCATGCTTTGAAGCTTGATGAAAAGTTGATGGTTCATCCATTGACAGTGAATGAGAAGACATCGAAGCAGTAGAGAGAAGTATTCTTGGTTTTCGAGTGCCATCACGACTCCTTGTGACCATGGGATGGGTGGATATTGAAGAGATAGACGAACGATGAGTTTCATCATTAGAGACATTTGAGATTTCTCCTGTAGCAGAGGGAATGGTTGAAGACGAAGGAATAATCTGGTCGTTAGGGTTTACAGTGGGAAAAAAGGGGTTTTCTGACACGTGGTCAGAGGTTGGTGAGATGGGAGGGACAAGGGGCTGAGAAGGGGACAGATGGACAGAGTTGTCGTTGGTGGTGGGACGAGTAGGGCTAGCAGAAACGCGTGGTGATGTGGGACCACCAGCAAATACGGGACGACCAGCTAGAGGTGGAGGTGTCAGCGTACGGGTCAAAGTAGTGGGTCGACGATTGGCAATAGGAGGGACAGATGGACGATCAGATGAGGGTAAAGATAAAGGAAAAGGATCCAACGTCCAATTTAGAATGACGTTAGAATTAGGGTTTTTCAAATTGAATTTGGGGGAAACAGAAAGGGGAAAGTGTTCTTCATCAAAGAGAACACGGCGGGAAATATAAATTCGAGAAGAAGATTCATCGAGACAGCGATAGCCTTTATGATTAGGGCTATAACCAATGAAGATACAAGGCTTTAATTTCACATCTAATTTTGTGGTTCGATAGGGTGATAGAAGAGGATAACACCGACACCCAAATGTTCGAAGTTCATTGTAATTGGGTTTAGTTTTGAGAAGCTTTTCAAATGGAGAAAGACCATTAATGGTAGAGCTTGGTAATCGATTAATGGTATATATAGCTGTTTGAAAGGCATCTGGCCAGAAGGTTTGAGGAAGAGATGATTGATGAAGAAGTGTGATAGAGGTTTCTACTAGATGCCTGATCTTGCGCTCAGCAACCCCATTTTGTTGTGGGGTGTGAGGGCAAGAACGTCTATGATGAATTCCATTAGAGACAAGAAAGTCAGAGAAGGCAGAGCTGATATACTCGCCGCCCCCATCTGTCTGTAGGACTTTAATGGGATGATCAAATTGCTTTTCCACAAATAATTTGAAGTTTTGAAAATGAAGTTGAACCTCTGATTTTGATTTCAAAAAGTAAATCCAAGTGAAACGTGTATAATCATCAATTAGAAGCAACACATATCGATGACCAGAAGGAGAGGTAATTGGGGATGGTCCCCAAAGGTCAGAGTGTACAAGTTCATTAGGTGCAGAAGAATGATGCTCAACAGAAATAAAAGGAAGACGATGATGTTTGCCTGAAATGCAACTTGAACATTTAATAGATTTTGATTTCATTACAGACTTTTTCAACGATAATACATTGTTCTTAATGACAGAATTAAAAATCAAGTGATGAGGATGAGCTAAACGGCGATGCCAGACTTCAAAGGTAGCTGATGGAGTGTACGACAGAGATGAAGCAAAAAGAGAAGTTAGAGTTGAAGTGGCTTTGATTGGGGAGACTCGAAAAAGATCATCAGCAATTGTTCCCACGAGGAGAATCTTCCCTGAGGGAATGTCCTGAACATAGAAGCCAAGACGATGGAAGACAACAAAACAATTAAAATCTCGAAGAAGATGAGACACAGAGATGAGGTTCTTTTTGAAGGATGGAACAATGAGGACATTCTTAAGAGTAAAACCAGTAGAGGGAAGAGAAATATTTTGTATACCTGAAACAGGAGTTACATTACCAGTGCCTACCATGACATGTTCAGGTAGAGGAGCTTCTGAGCGAGATGAAGTGGATGCTACATCAGAAGAGATGTGCATAGTTGCTCCTGAGTCTATATACCAGTTAGGATCAGTAGAAACAGAGTCAACTCCCATGGAGGCAAAGGAACGAGCAATATCATTAATCTGAGGTAAGCTAAAGCACTGGCGAGCTGTATGACCATTTTTGCCACAATATTGGCAAACCACTACATGAGGAGGAGGGCCAAGAACAGAGGAGAAGTTTCGAGAATACCCTCCCCTGTTGGAGTAACCTCCTCTGTTTGAACCTCGATATCCACCTCTATTTGAGTAACGACCTCTGTTACCACGAGAAGAAGAGAAAGTAGGAGGTCGAGGATTATAGGTTGGTTGAGTGAGAAGGGTTGTGGGTTGAACATTTTGAGTTTTGAGAAGATCAAGTCGAAACTCTTGAGTTAATAGAAGAGAATGAAGCTCAGCTGAAGAAGGGGGGACAAGTCGAGTAGTAATGGATGTTACAAATCCTTCAAAATCTGGTCCTAGACCAGATAGAATAACAAGAACAAGTTCGGAATCAGATACTGGATGGCCAACAGCAGCTAGAGAGTCAGATATAGACTTAATACGAAGAAGGTATTCAGTAATAGAGAGATTGCCCTTCTTAGTGGTTTGAAGTTGTAGTTTCAAATTCATTAACCTAGCAGAGTTAATGGATGAAAAATTTCTTTCAAGGGAATCCCAAACAGCTTTTGAAGAAGTGAGACCAAGAACATGGCTTAGAACAGGTTCTGTGAGGGTGGCATTAAGCCATGAAAGTAGCATTTGGTCAATCCTATACCAAAATACAAAATCAGGATTAGGTAAAGGTGAAGAAAAAGATTCAGAGGGAGCAGGAAGGAACTCTGGAGGAGGAGGATAAGTTCCATTGACAAATTTGTATAGATCTTGAGAATGAAGTATTGGAAGGAGTTGGCTCTTCCACAAAAGGTAGTTGGTGTTATCTAGTTTGATAGAGACAAGGTGAGAAATGTTGGTGATGTTAGGAAAAGCAGAGATAGAGGTAGATGAAGAAGAAGAAGCATTGGTGGTGGTAGAGGGTGGTGGTGGAATGACTGTGTGTGAAGGAGTGTCAATGATAGAATCGGCCATTGAAGAGAAAGGAAGGAGAAGTGAAGCACTGAAAACCAAGAAGAAAAGACTAAGGGGAAGATCTTTTTAGAGAAGAGCTCTTGATACCATGTAATTTGTGAACTCAAGATACCCCAACTTTAGGGTATTGCCTTATATTTATATTAGAGAAAAGGCATTACAATGTACAATAGTAACCTTGAGTATAAAGATAAATTACATAAGAATATACATATGCTAATAAGTACTTCCCAAACAAAGACACTTCAAGAAGCAAAATGTAGTAGGTAATCTTATACAATGCTAAATAGGAGATGCCTCTCAAGTTAATATGTGTCTCCTTGAATACCTACTCTTCTTGCTATATGAAGCAAGTACTCTGGCTCGGACCTCCTTTGAATGAATCAATTACTTTTGAGTAAGTACGTGTAACGTGCACGAAAATGCACATAAGCTAGCTACTTCATGTAGGAGGAATGGTTTAACATATTGTTCTTATATTATTTGAAATAACAACATCATTGTGAATTTGTGATGCATCGTACTATATATGAATAGATGTTATCTTGTTCAAAAAAATGTATGTGTAAAGTCCAGTCTTACAAATGTTTTAGGAAAACGGTGAGACTTGAACTTTGATATTTCTAGTAAAAAAAAGGATACGCATGTTACTGCTCAACTACGATGAGTTTTACTTTAACCTCACTATTTTTCAAAGTGTGGGTTGAGAAAATATTTGAGCGCCACATGATATATAGGTATGTGGCTTGACCAGACTACCGACCTATCTTAGAAATTAATTAGTTATCTGAAGATGAAGATAATATAGTGCCTCATCTGTCACTAAAAGAAGATATATTATTTAACAAAAGTTAACCCTAATGCCTCAAAGCTAACCCCAAGTCTTCATAGCCTTTAAATCACTAGTCAATTTTCTTTTTTGTTGAAAGGAAAATCACTAGTCAATTGGCGATAATTCAATAACTACTAAAGTGTTTTGTTTGGTCATTTTCAACATTCCGGACAATTAGCAAAATATATGGAGAGAAACAAAAAGAAAATATAGGTGTGAATAGAGCCATGTGAGCCGGGCAGGGATGGGTCCAACAATATACTCCTACTAGGGCCATTTTTTTTGTTGCAGATCTCTTATTAGGGCCATGACAAGGTGACTACCCTATTTCACACTTTGGTATAAAGGATCTTGCAACATTAAATTTAATTGATTGTGGAGTTTTGGGTAATACAATATCAATTAGGTAGTGAAGAGTTAGACATTATATTATTGACAAGTAGATCATCTTTCTCTCTCTAGATCTATGCCCGACATGTCAGCCGGCCGAGATTCAGTCGGGAGATGTGGTGGGCATAGTGTCATTTTCCTTAATTTAATTAAGCCCAAGGAACACATGTATGAGTAAATAATATGACACGAAACTGTACTTAAGCAGTTAGTTTTGCGATATTCAAGGTTTACAATTATAGATATTGTTTCCATTCTACACACCAGGCCCAAGCCCAATAGTTTTAGGGCTTTGTCTTTTGCGAAAACTCTACGCATCTATCTAAAATGTCTCGACATTTATCAAACTTGAGTGTACATCTATAACCTAAGTCTTTACTGTATCGCAAATGACGTGAGACTATCACAATCCTCCATTCTCGACAACCAATTGTCTTCAACTTTGACACCATTTGTCTTGCAACAACTAAAACTATACAAAATTAAGTTAGATATAAGAATTGAGATGAATATTATATCTTAAAACAGTGTGGGGCTAGGCACAGTTAGGCAGAGTGGAGAAAATAAAGTCTGACTAATAAAACAGTTTTGACAATGATATATATTGGCTCCTCTTCTCCCTTTTACACAGAGCACGGGGGAGCCATTCATCGAAGAGAGAGAGAGAGAAAGAGCACACTGAAAACACAGTCAGTCAAGAGTTCAGAGTCACACAAGTTTCAAGTTGTTCCCTTTTTTGAATAGAGATGCATGATAGGGTTTAGTCTTTTTTTTTTTTATCACATCAGCTCTCTGATGCAACATCCCACCCCAAAAGATATGTATCTTAATGTTATTTTAGTAGTACCGTAATACCTTCATTCTTTGGAGGATCAATGCAAATTTCGAAAAAAAAATTCTTACAGACTTATTTGTCAAGTTTCAATTGAGATGTTCTTTTCTATATAACTAAATTGAGTGTCTTTAATTGAAGTCGTTCTCCAATGCAACACTCGAAAAACCTCTAATAGTTACACATGTTACACGTACATTGAATAAGAAAAAGTAGTTGAGAAATAAATACTTTCAATTAATCCTAAAATTAAATTTGATGACTAATATACTCAAAATAGATAAAAAAAAAGTAGAGTTTGTAATTGAGACATCTTAAAATTAAATGCTTTCACATCATCTTACGATCTCAAATGGTTTTGCATTGAAGAAGTCTTTTTTTGTAAAGAAACTCTTAAGTCCTCAGTGGCACTTAAGGTCAATGCAACACTCAATCTTATTAGAAACTCGGAATGCCACATTCATTTTTTTGGAGTTTTTCTCGAAAATCATCTCCAATGCAAAACTCAACTTAGATTTTAAAGATGATGAGGCGGTGGTTGAATAGAGATGTCTCTAAGTGTCAACTCACCACTTTTAAATTTATACCTATAGAAATCAAGTCTTCATCTATCTTAAAGGCCGCGGTTTTGGGGAATAAAGAAAATTCTCCGGAGAATAAAGACTTTTCTTAAAACTAGTCAAATAAGATTGAATTTTTATGTTTCTTTTTATTGCTAAGGGGCTTCTAATTTTAGAAGATGCTATAAAAAAGGCAGGTTCCTCCATCTCATCACCTCTATTTGCCACTTCATCTTCTCGACACCTCATCATCTTCTCCGGCGAAAGTCGCCGGCCAGCCAATTTTCCGGTCGGCGACCTTCAAACATAAATTTTTTTTTTTAAAATTTTTTTCTCTCTCCTCTCTCTCTCATTTTTTTTTTTGTTTTTTTCTTACCTCTCTCTCTAGATCTGATCTAGAGAGAGAGGTGTCGTGCCATCACGAACAGACTCTGTTCGTGTTCCATCATGAACAGACCTCTCTCTAGAACAGTTCTAGAGAGAGAGAGGTAAGAAAAAAAAATTAGAGAGAGAGAGAGAGGAGAGAGAAAATTTTAAAAAAAAAAATTTATGTTTGAAGGTCGCCGGTTGGAAAATTGGCCGCCGGCGACTTTCGCCGGAGAAGATGATGAGGTGTCGAGAAGATGAAGTGGCAGAGAAAGGTGATGAGATGGAGGAGAACTTTCAAAAAAAAATGTATTTTGTATTCTTCATAAAAATTTATTCCCCGGAGAATTTTCAAAAAAATCTGGATTCCCTCGAGAATTTATTCCCCGGAGAATTTTCTTTATTCCCCAAAGCCGCGGCCATCTTAAAAATAACTAAAATATTCTTTACAAAAATTATCATGCCACCACATAAGTAAACGAAACAACTTTAGATATTTGTATTGAAGACGCAAAAATTGGAGGAACTTAATTTTGCTACATTGGTGTGAGAGTCTCAATTGAAACTTGACACATCAGACTAATTGAGATTTTTAGAATTCACACTGGGGGTACTTTAGATATAAAGAAATCAACGTCGACACAAGTACGCCCCGTATACACTATTGTGCACGGTCTTAACTGGTACAAGGGATAGTATTATTTTCTCGTACCTTCCACACGATGTAAAAGTACAAAATTACACTGTATCTTATTAGCCACTTACAACAGACAACTACAAGAGTGTATACAGTAGCGAACTTTAAACAATTTGGTACAAATATTTCGAATTGGAATACGTCTCTCCTTATCATCTCAGTCATAGCAATGTATAGTACCATTTTGCTATACAAACAAAATATATGGGGTTCGACTGAAACAAAAATGTACCAAAAAAACAAAAACAAAAAATCAAATTAAATTTGTTTTTCCCAACTTAAAAAAATAACGACTTGTATTTAAGACTGAAGTCTCTCACAGTACTCACTAACTCAATCCTTTTCCCAATTCTCCCAATCTCATCTCCGATCATTTTTCACATTCTTGATATTTCCGGCGAGATTTCCGTTCAACGAATCCAAGATGAAAGCAAAAAAGTAATTTTAATAGTTTAGTACTTTTCAGTCGGAAACCATGTCTCCATGTCCTTCAATATCCGATCTTTTATGCACTGAAAACAACGCCGGAATCTTCGATCAAGAGTTCTGCTCGTACTCATCGGATCCTGTATTTCCGATAGAAGATTTGGAACAATACATAGAAGAACTCATCGAAGAAGAAGAAGATTATATGCCTGAATTCGATTATCGTTCAAAACTACTCCAATCTGAATCAGTATCAATCGATGCTTCTTCTGCTCGAAATGAATCGATTTCATGGATTCATAAGGTATGGTGTTTCGTTTTCCGACGATTAGTTTTCCGGTTGATTTGCGCCGGTAACTCTATCTTTGATCTCTCTCTGTTCTGTTTTGATCGGTTTTCATTAATCGTTCGATCTTACTGAAATTACGGAAGTGCCACTTGATTTTTATTTAGTTATTTACCGCCAATTAATAAATACGCGCCCGCGCATATTAGATAATTATGCTGGTACTTGCTATCATGCGCCTTTATTGAAAGTTTTATAGAAAAGTTGGAATTAAAAATTCTTAATTAGTGGATTTTATGACAGATGGTTTTAACACCTAAGTTGATTATTTTGATGCATTGAGTTTTATCTCAAAACCCCAACCGGAACGACCTATTATATTTTTGTTAGTAGGTCAGACTGAATATCAATTAAAACTATTGATTATTGATATGGAAAATTTTTGTTGAAATCCAAACGTATCTGTTTCTACATGATACATATTGCAGTAAAATTTTTACATATTTTTGAGATTTTTTGTCTGGTTATTTATTATTTTTCTTATTATATATAATTTTGTAACACGCAGGTTTGTACATTTTATCGTTTCCATCCATTAACGGCATACCTTTCAGTCAATTACATGGATCGATTCCTTTCAGTTAATAATTTACCGGTAAGATTCTTCATTGTTACTGTTGTATTAATCGTGTAAAAAAATATCAGAAAGAAAATTACGTGATTCAGTTACTATGAGTCACGCGACTCCAGTACTTTACTAAGTTTCCTGTCTCGGTCACTCGTGCTCTATCAAAACATAATTTACCTAATAATATTTAGAAAACCCTTTTTTCACAATAAGCACTTGAGATAATGCATTTATAAATTTGATTAACCAATCTTTGGATTATTCATTTTCAGCTAGGAAATGGGTGGCCATTGAAACTCTTGTCAGTAACTTGTTTGTCATTAGCTGCTAAAATGGAGGAACCAATTGTTCCTTCTCTTTTTGATCTTCAGGTATCAATTCATCATCAATTACCCAATACCACTTTTATGAGTAAGTAATATACTCTAATTGCATTCTCTGTTTTCAAATTTAGGTTAAAAGTGCCAAATACTTATTTGAACCCAAGTCAATTCAAAGAATGGAGTTCATTGTGTTAACTACTTTAGATTGGAGACTTCGATCCATCACACCTTTCAACTTCATTGATTTCTTTGCCCACAAGATAGATGCATCTGGAACCTTCTCAAGGTTCTTAATTTCACAAGCAACAAAACTCATCCTAGCATCCATAAAAGGTAAGAAATATAAAGTACTTAATATAAATATTTCATTTCTCGTAAAGTTTTGTTTAAAATGTCATTCGGAATGTGATCGTTACTATAATAACATTTTTTCACTGAGTAAGGTTAGACGGTGCAACCTCAGTTTTATTCATCATGTAAGAATGTATGCACGAACATACAGTAGAAATGTGGAAATTTTGTTAGACACAATCATTCCACTACATGACACGAAAACTATGGCTAATTCCATTGTGACCCCTTAAAAATGACAAATTCATCAAAACGGCCCCTTAAAGGTCTAATTTGTTAAGAGTTCTTTTTTTTTTGAGAAAAAGAGGGACGAGGAGAGAGTGGTATAAGAAGAGAGTGGAAGAGGAAGAGGAAGAGGGAGAGAGGCTGGTGGTAGTTGTGGTAGAAAGAGAAGGATGGAAGAAGAAGAAAAATTTAAATGTGGTTGCTGGCAGATGGTCGACCAACAATTTCGCTCTGGCAAAGAAAAATAAGAAGGTATCTAAAAGTAAGAGTAAAAAAGTAAAGAGTCATTTGTTAAGATCGACTGGCGAAAACCGGAGCTATTTTTGAAGCTAGTTATCTTTAGGGTGCCACTTAGTGAGTTAGTCATCTTTAAGAGGCTAAAATGGAATTAACCCAACTTTGTGTTGAAACTTTGGCCAAACATACAAGTGTATGTTATTGTTGAGGCATCATTATTGGTAGGAAACTTATGGTGCGTTTGGTTGCAGAATTCATGAATCCACGGATTCATGAGTCCTCGGAATTCATGATTCCACGGATTCATGAATCCAAATGGTTTCTTTTGGTTTGTTTGGTAACCAATAAGAATTCTAGGATTCTTGATTCCTTCATTTAAAATCCTTTGGTTTGTTTGTCAATAATATTTAGATTCTTACAAAATAAGTTTCTAATTAAAATAATATCCTTCAAATTCATGAATAATATCCCAAAAACAAAATCTCATCCAAATATTGTCTCTAGGTAACTGAAATTTCATGAAACCTATTCTTTTCCGGTAACTAAAATTTCATGAAACCTATTTTTTTCACGAAAACTTCAAAAATAGTTATTTCTTTCTACAAAATAATTATTTTAAATTTTTTTTTTAAAAATCATTATTTTTTCGAAAATTATAATTTTTTCAAAATCATTATTTTTTTCAAAAATCATTATTTTTTTCAAAAATCATTATTTTTTTCAAAAATCATTATTTTTTCAAAAATCATTATTTTTCAAAAAACATTATTTATTTTTTTTCAGAAAATAGTTATTCCTTCCCCAAAATATTATTCTTCAAAAATAATGACTTTTGAAACAAATAGTGATTTTTGAAAAATATAATGATTTTTGGAAAAATAATGATTTTTGAAAAAATTAATGATTTTTGGAAAAAAAATATCATTTTTGAAAAAATATGATTTAAAAAAATGATTTTAAAAAAATAATGATTTTTGAAAAAAAATTATGATTTTGAAAAAAATAATGATTTTTGAAAAAAATAATGATTTTTGAAAAAAATAATGATTTTTGAAAAAAATAATGATTTTTGAAAAAAAATAATGATTTTTGAAAAAAATAATGATTTTTGAAAAAAATAATGATTTTTGAAAAAAACAATGATTTTTAAAAAAATAAAGACTTTTGAAAAAAATAATTATTTTGTAGAAGGGAAATAAATTTTTTTTGATTTTAAGTTTGAAATTTAGGTTTATTAATCCAAAATCCTAACAAATCCTAGGGAGTAGGGTGGGATTTTGGTCCAATACAAATTTTGGAATTAGGAATCCTTAGGATTCAAGAGTCCTAGGATTCTTGGTAGCCAAACAGATCAAGGATTCATGATTCCTACCAAATCCCACTTTTAATAGGAATCCCACTTAGGAATCCTGCAACCAAACACACCATTAACCTTCTTCACATATATTTGAAATGCAAATGTATTGATTCATTTATTTAATGCAGGAATTAAGTTCATAAATTACCCTCCTTCATCAATGGCAGCAGCAGCAATACTTACTGCAGCTAAAGAAATTCCAAATCTCTGTCTCATTGGAAGCTCTTCATTATTGTGCAAGGGACTAAGCAAAGTAAGAATTTTACTTGTAAATAGGATTAAAACACAATAAAATCGATACCGATATTGTTAAATAATTTATATTTGCAAGCAAACATGAAGTTACAAAAATGAATTTTTGCAGGGGAAAATGCTTAGTTGCTACAAGTTGATGGAAGGTGTTATACAAAAAAGACCCCCAAAAGTACTACCACAACTTAGGGTAACAACTAGGGCATGGATAGGTTCCATTGACTCATCTTCATCCAATTCTTCTTCACCATCTTCTTCTTCTTCATCATCTTCTTCTTCTTCAAATCACAAAAGGAGAAAGATAAACAACACTTTTTGGGTAAGTGATGAAGATGATGATAGTGACAGGGGAAACAGTAACTGATCATGAAGACAAGGAATTCATGGGTGAAATGATCAATAAATTGCTAATGGTTTGAAGTTTTGTGTAAAGTAATGTCAGTATTTGTTTTTTGGGACATGATTAAAATGAGTGTGTATAGATAGATAGATAGATAGATATATGTGTGGGAGTTTGGGAGTCTTTATGGGGATTTATTCATTAGATTAGTGGTTGCAGATTCCCAAAGGTGGGGAATCTCTGTTTCTTTTTGGGTTGGTAAAGAAGGGAAAGATGAAGAGAGAGATAGAGAGACAAAAGACAAGAAAGGAAGTGAATGGGTTCAAAGGAGACATGAAGTTGAAGGGAAAGCTATGGAGAGAGAGAGAGAGAGGTGGGGTGGAGAGAGAGTGAAACAAAGTAGATGTGATGATAGAGGAAAAATATTCCTCTTAACTAGTGGGCTTGATTTTGGTTTTTCTTTTTCTTGGGACACTTTGGGCCTAAATCTATGGGTCATCAACATTAAATTGATAATGTAATTTTTTTTTTTGAGGAAGGATTGATATTCTAATATAAATCAGACTTGTTGTTCATGATTTTGTTTCTTTACTACTTTCTTCTCGGGACACTAACAAATTATGATTCGTACCCATTTGATGTTGAGTTTGAACTCAATAATTGATTCAGAAAATGTCTAAACACGTTAAAAATAAAATAATATTTTGGATCACAAAAATTTCGTATCTTCCTGATTTAAACTTAAACTATGTTTAAAACTAGGTTTAAAATGACTATGACTCACAACTTGGTTTAAAATAACTATTACTCAAATCGACTATAACCCTTTATTGGAATCTAGATTAAAATCTGACCCGATATAGTGATAACACTTTGCGCTCTCCTTAGGTCATGGCCTCATGGGAAAATGGTAGTCGGTCACTTTGTATAAATAAAAATGCCATAAACCTATATATCAAATGTTTCATCACTAGGGCAACTCATGTTAGGTTTTGGCTAACCCACTTAAGTACTTAATTCCGTATTTTCAAGTGATAGACACATAGCTAGCTAGCTACCAATTACTTACAAAACAAAATGATAAAACAGGATTAGTATACCCAAATGCCGGTTACCCACCATTACCAATATGATAATCAAGGTCCACAATTACTAATATCTCTATTAACATATCAATTTAAGAGTTTAAGATGCAAAGCTAGTATTGGTGCCTTTTAATAACTTTCTGTGATAATTGACTTCTATAAAAAGTTGAGATTATAAACAAACAAAATAAAAAAGTGAGAATAAGAACTCATGCTATCTAAATCCAAATCCCAAATTTCTAAAGGACCCCAACGGCTACTTTAACTGTCATTTAAATATTCCCTCCACAGTTTGTAAGGAAATATCTTAGGTGTTTCATTTATCTTGCACATATATATCCATCCTTAACATTTCATTCAAAGTGAAGTATCCAATGAATAAAACCAAAACCCTAACCCAAAACTATTCACTTTTATTTGCAGAATGTATTTATTGGTAGGTGGAAGGCCGAATCATATTCTTTTAAGGTACCCCATTATATTTTTCAGGAGAATTTTGAACTTTAAGGTGACCATGACAAAATGGAATGTCTTTTAAGAGAGTGTCTGTGTGAGAGAGAGAGGTGCTCGTGGCTCATGAGGGGTTAGACTTTGTATAAGTAGGTCCGGATTTAAAAGAGTCTAAAGCTGATATGATTCTTGCAAACATTCACTTTGTGCAGTCGATACGGTCCCTTGTTAAAAGAAAAAGAAGTTGATATGGACCCTTTGTGCAGCTATGTACTTACCAAGTATTTTCGAGGAATTTTCATTTGGGTAGGGAGAGTTAAGGTATATGTTTATTCACCAAAAGTATACCTAAATAAATATAAAAGTAGTTTTACGATAAGATTCAATTATGTAACACAATACCGACATAAATGGAGAAACTACTATCGTCTTAATACTACTTACTACTGAGCTATCGAGGATCGATTATGTAGGCGTTGTACGTAGACTAGACCAACATAGTCACATAGATGTACTAGCTAAGATGGTTTTGTTGGACAAGATGAAGAACTCACAAAATCACGTCGAACTCAACTTAGGGCAATGAGGTACTTTTGGGAAGTTTCAATCCCCTAAATTCCCATTTCGTCAGTCAGTACCAACGAGTTATATATTGTCAAGAAATTTGAACTGCTAAACCAATCAAACGATAGTAGAACGTTTAATCATATTTCTCTCTCGTATACATTAATACATATATAGTATTGTAAAATATGTAGCTCTACCTAGTTGGTGGGCCGGCCCACAATGAACATAATAAGGAAAGCCTATCCCAATAGGGCCAAGTCTAAGCTTTCCAACTCATGAGTCATGAAAATTCCTATATATCTTTGGATGCCATGAAAAGAATTTAGTGAAATGGGGTTAGGTTCCTTCTTTTTGTTGGGTGGGAAGGAGCGTTTTTATGTCTGTCATCTTCGTCTTCTTCTTCTTTAAAATTTAGCTTTTTTGGTGAGATAGTGATAGTGCCTCCCACAAGCATTCATGGAATTAGTGACAAAAAAGATTCATCTATTTTATCATCTCTCACAATCTACCCCATCAACATTCTTTAAATATCTCCTTTTCTTGTTTATTTGATCTTTTAAATAATGTCATTTCTTAGAAATACTATAATTCTTCAAAGCTCTTGACACTTATGAATTTAAGGTGTCTAGAAAGTGAAAATTATTGACCTAGGTTAAATCTTGTCATAGATTTATAGATTTGTGGGCCAACCCTAATCTTAATGTATTGATTATACTATATGTTATTTATAGAGATTTAGGACAGCGGTGAAGCAACCTTAGAGATACTGACATATGGTTCCAATAAAAAACACTGCAAATTGGCTTATGAATATCTAGACTAGTGGATGTATACCCAACTTCAATACCACTTGACTTTGGTCAACATAGCTTGACCAATTTTGACTATGTAGGACTATTGTATTTCTTTTTTTCATTTCACCATTTACATGAAACATGCGAAGAAGAAGAAGAATGGAAGAAGAAAAAAAATAAAAGATACGGAAAGAAATTCAAAGTGGAAAATAGTTAAGATTAATATAGATAGAGCTAAAGAATATCAAAGTGCAGAATAACGATCAATTTCTAGAGAACTGAAAATGTAAACTTAAGCAAATGAAAAACGGAAATTTATCTCGACATTTTCCTTTCTGCCTTTTTCTTTTACATTTTCCTTCCATGAAACAAAACAAAATGCAACTCACTAAAACCCTTCCCAAAATTCTCTCTTGGTGTTCTCTTTGAAAGGGGAGTGCCTATAAAACCTTTGCTTATAGAAGAAATCAGATGGACAAAATGTGCCAAGACAACCCATGTATCACTATGGTGAACTAGAGGCCTGAAGCCCAGTTTTTTGTTATTCCAAAATTACCCCCTCTCTCCTCTGTTTTTTTCTTAGATTTCCCTCCAAAGGTTACACTAATAGAAGAAATGAAACTACCCATAAGAGAGATTGAGACAAATAACCTAATTTCAAAGTTCTAAATATGAAAATGAGGAGAATTGGTTAGGTGTTATAGTCAGTCTTGTTGAGTTTTTAATGCTTTTTAGTAGACCCATTAATACAGGGGATCTTGTCCTTTACAATTTGTCAACACCCTACCATCCTCTCCCAGGAAACCCTAGAACTCAGTCATGGAATTACAAACGCCGTGTGGGCCTATTGACTATGATCTTGGAACAGCACCACACTCCCTTATTCAAATTCGAATGGAAGTCTTAAATGCTAATACAATATCATATGGGAAAGCAAGGCCAAAAGACCTGGGGTGGTTTTTGTAGCATTAAGTGATTTAGTCAATAGAGTATAGACGTACAAAATGACAATATGAAGATCGATTTCAAGTTCATGGTTACTGTTTTTGTGAGGAAAAAGATTTTGAGGCATGCCCTTGTTTCCTCTTTGTGAGAGTAACGCTCAAGCCTTCGTAGTTATCAATATTGTCCCACTTTCGACACCCAAGCCCAAGCCCAAGCCCAAGCCCAAGCCCAAGCCCAAGCCCAATAGGTACAAAATTTTGTTCTTGGAGGAGGCTCCACTAGCCCACCCAAAATACCTCATCACTCACTACTTACTAAGTTTGATCGTGCACCTACAGCTCAAGCTTTGGACTCTCTCATGAGCTACGTGAGACTATCACAGAGAGTATTCGACCTAATTTGATTTTATGCTCATCTCCTTTTCATGAGCACACAACCCCGTTCGAGTTGGTTTCTTTTTCGTTTGAGATACATAAAACTCAAATGTTTGAATATGTGAAATGTTCTTCGGTTACATATTTCAGGACATTGTTATCGAGTTCGGGTGAATTGTTCACGTCTTGTTTTAATATGAGTTATTGTTTGTTGTAATTCCTCTCTCCTTTTCGATAAAGTTGGCTACTTTTGTAAAGAAAAAAAAATGTGAATTTGATTAGCAAACATGAACCATAGAAACTGAAATCTTGAGCAAACAATAACTCCTAGCTAATTCCATAGTTCCTTCCCACTAAGCCATCTTTGACAAGAACAAGGATCAGCAATTTCATTTCTTACAAGGTGTTTGAAAAAAAAGAAAGAAAAAAAAAAGTTCAATGAAAGTAATCAACTTGTTGCTTCTGATATACTCTGTAACGAAGGTCGCCAATGTCTCGACCTAGTTAAAGAAGACGATGTCGTTCTTTGTCGATGTCTTTCCGATTTTGTTGCCTGAAAAATATGATTGGTCTTATTAGTATTTGTATCTTCTTTTATCTCTAAAGTATGAAAAAATGAGATTCAGACCTGATTAATCTGCCCTGGGTTAGAGTTTGTTTCCTCTGTCTGACTTCCAAATTCCTGATTTTGGATCGTCAACCTTTGAGATGATTGTTCATTTGATTCTGATTTCTCTCTCTTGTTCATCTTTGCAAACTTTTTAGCCCACAACCCTTTCATTACCTCTATAAAAACCCAAGAACATAAACAAGAAACCATAAATTAGATTAACAAATTAAATCAAAATTATCCATCCAAACCACTTAAGAACAAGAGAAGGATTATGAAAGTAAGAAGAAGTAAGAACCTTGAGAATCGATGAGACGATAAGCTTGACCAAGATTCAAAGTATCAGTAGATTTGAGTAATTTAACACGCGTAATTCGAACACCATTATTATCTTTCTGTTCTTGTTCTTGTTGTTGTTGGTGGTGGTGGTGTTTATCTTCTTCCTCTGTCATGACTAAATTGATTATAAGAGCTACATAATGACCAGGGTTTGATCTCATTACTTCTTTTGCAGTTACAGGCCAATACAATCTTTCTTCTCTTCCACTTGGATGTTGTATCACCAAAGATGCTACATCAATAGCTTGACAATTCCCCATCTCTCTCTCTCTCTCTTTAACTTTCTCTCTCTAGTCTCAAGAAGAAGGTATAGAAGATAGAAGAGGAAAGAAGTCTATGTCAACCACCTAAGAGAATTGCAGGTAAATGTCTAAAATGAAACAGGGGAAGTCTAAGTACTAAATACAATTACTATAAGATCAAATTGAGACTTTGGGGAGTTGTTTAATAGAGATATTAATAACAACAACAACAACAACAACTAGGTAAGAAGATCAATATAAAATCATTGGGTTTGTGCTAAGATTGACACATGGTGAGATATTGGTGGAAGTGTTTGAAATTGTACTATCTTTTTAATAAATAAAAACTGAAATCAGTTGGGTTGGTGTCTTTCTCTTCTGGTATTTTTTTGCTTTCTCTTAATACTCTTACTTGTAATCTTTCTTTTAGAGATTCCTTGAAAGAAAAGGTATGAAAGTAGAGAGAGAAAGAAAAGGAGAGAGATATATATGGAGAGGGAGGTTTTTGGTGGGTCTATGATCAGGCACTGACGCACACTTACATCCACTCCCCTTAGGAGTTAGGCCCCAACATCTTATCTTCATCTGCCATAAATTTCTGAGAAGGCGCCAGTTCTGTAACAAGAGTGATAGTCTGTCCGAAAAATCTGTCGATATAAGCAAAGGGCGAAATTCGACATTTCACTTTTGATGTCAACCCACTTTTACGTGCAAACTATCATTCTCGCTAGGGAAGTAACTTCCTAGATCAAGTCTTGTTCTTCCGGCGAAGGGTAATCCCTTCGCCGGATCCCCTTTTCTCTTCCTCCATTAATAATTTCCAGGGTTATCAAGATGGGTACTACGTACTGATCAAAGTAAAGTACGTTCTACAATTCCCCCTATTTCTCTCTCTAAAAATCACACAAAGAAGATGAAGATGCACATGAACTTCCATTGGGATAAGAAAGTTTCAATTCTGATCGATTCATGGAGGACAAATTCATGGACAATTACATATTTACACTACTTGCTTGTCTCTTCATCTCAATTTTCTATCAATATATGGAAGAAAGATGTCTCAGATTCAAGAACATCGCCAAAGGAAAACCATTATCCAAATTCTTCTTCAAGGCGGCCATGGGGCAGTGGGTGGTTGCATTGGCGGCAATTCCTCTGTGGTGGTGGTTATACGGAGATGACGGCGGTTCTCCGGCGTTGAAGACGGTTTTCCGATGATGAAAAAAGTTTTTTTCCAGTGAAGACGACGGTTTTTCCGGTGAAGACTAGGGTGGTCATTTTAGTACTAGTATTGTAACATTGGTGGTGTTTTTTTCCTGTTATTTTGTTGACCTATAGGGTCTTTTCATCCGTGATCTTTAGGATCCTTTCATTTTTCTTCTTTCTTATTTCGTCAGTGTCTAGTCCAATTTCTCTCACTTCATGAGGCACTTTGCATTCGAAATTCTGAGAATTTACTTATGTAACTCTCATGTTGCTGAACCGAGAGAAATAAGAATTATCCATGTAATCAGTGATTTATTCACTTATGAATGATATATGGTATCAATGGTTTCAAAAAAAAAAAAAAATAGATCTATAAAAAAAATGTTCACTTTAAAATAAAGTTTATTTAGTTAATTAGGTTTTTGTTTGAGAGAATTGGGTAAGAGTAAGGTGGGTTGGGTTTATAATAGAAACTATGCCTTTTATGTCTTAGAAAGACAATAGTGATTTCACGTTCGGTTTATTTCACGAGCACTGCTATTGATATTATTTACAACATGATTTTTCCTTCAAAAATTTGTCTCTTAAAATTTAGTACTTCCACCCTATTTTATTTTTTTCAATTGTAGAAATTTCTTTTTATTTACTTGTCATTGTAAATGATTGTGGTTAATCGAAAGGTAAAATATTACTTTCCGAGAGAACTTTTTTTTTTTGTTGAAATATTTCCGAGAGAACTTGGTACATATGAGACCAACTAACCGACTAAGAGTAGGGTACCCTAAGCCACATGGGTAGGTCAGTTGTCCCTACATCCAATGTAAGTCCTTTCAATTTATCTTTCCTTTTTATTACTATATTCTACTTGGAAGTATCTCTTCTATTTTGTCCTCTTTTCATGTGAAAATAGAAATAGGAAAGCTCAAATCAAATATCTCCATATTCTTCTCTCATTTTCTTAGTATTGATTGCCCATTTTATAACAAAAATACCTTTCACAATAGGGAAGAGTAAAAGCTTTCATAAATCAAAGTGAAGAAGAATGGAAGTAGGAAAACAAAGTGAGGGGGAAAAAACAGAGGTTGCTTTCCACTAAAGTAGCTAGTAAAGAAGTTGCATATTTAGGATCTAGTAGCACATGTTGAAACAAAAAAGGATAGTTTTTAGGTAGCTCTACAAGAGACCTATTGAAATGTAAGTTCTTATCTTGCTCTTATTTTTTGGTTGAAAGATTTATGTTGCTCTTTGATAATTGAAAAAGTGAAATTACAATACCATCTTCCACCAGCACCAACCAACTCTAAAGTCATCTTACTAGAGCTCTATTTAGTGAGACACAAAAAATTAATAAATATTGTAATAGAATCCAAGAAAATGTGTACTATTCGTGACACAAATTTCTTCACATAGTACAAGAAAGGTGGAAAGTTTCATTACGTATATGAGGATTATCTTGTCGCAGAGATTTGTATTTTTCTGGTCGAATTTAAAGTCTTCGTGAATAAAGATTTATGTGTAAGATAACTTACTTCTGCAATAGCAACTGAATTTTAACTGTGAGAATAGTCCCACATTGGACAATGGGATTCTAGTAACCAAGA
>BEHA01001761.1:130917-151556 GCA_002897215.1 Eschscholzia californica subsp. californica
CGTGTTAGGGTCAAAGAACCCTACACGTGAGGGGGCGTGTGAGAATAGTCCCACATTGGACAATGGGATTCTAGTAACCAAGAATATAAGGTCAAGGTCCTCTCCACTCATTGCCAATTGGTTTTGAGTTAGATGGCCACAAACTTAACATTAACCTTTAATTTATGTTTAGAAAAACAAGTAAAGAATAATATCGGAAGATAATAAATTTTATATTACTCCACAACTTTATTGTTCATATCTCCTAGACAAGGGCGGACCCATTAAGAGACCAGGCCGGGCAGCTGCCCGGCCTGGAAATGGTAAAATTTCTAGACAGCTAGGGCAGTTTAGTACTTTCCCTAGGGAATAAGCTAGGGTTTGTCCGGAGTGGAAATCTTGAAAGGAATTGGGCGCCGGAAGAAGGAGAAACCCATGAGTTAATCCAAGAAATCCCTAGTTGAGAACAACCAAACAATTCAATTTTTCCATTCTTAATCTTCATGAATCAAATTCTAAGTTAAGGTTGGTAATTTTGATCTACATAAAACTTAGTTTCCACTGATTTGGACCATATGTTAAACATAGTCTTCATGTTTTCTCTTTTGGAATGTAAATTTGGTATTTTTTGACTTGATCTTCTTCTCTACTTTTCCAACCAAGAAGAAATTTTTGTCTCTTTAAATCTTTCAATAATCTTTTTGTTGGTGGGTTTAGTTCTTTTATACTCCATTTAGAGTTATGATTAATTATATGTTTGTTTAATTCACTTTGTTTACTCTTTCTACGAAATCTGTTTTTTCAACTTTTTCTTTTTACTGTTAAGTCTATCTTATGTTAAGTTTTCTGTATGCTTTATTATAATAACATTGTCTCACTTGTTTCTGATTTTACTGATAATTTGAATCTTCTTCCATAATTGAAGGCCAATAAGTTCTAAATTTAATTTTGATTTTGCCTGAATATCAATTAAGAAACTCCGCTTTTTTTTTTTTGGATCTTCATATTTTTTTTGAATATTATGAAGTAAGAAGTTTTGTGCTTCTATGTCTTCTCATATATGAAGTTCTTTAATTTTTCCCATCACCCATTAATCCTCCTATATCCATTAAAATGAACTACAGGCCTAATTCGATCTTTTACTTGGCTGTGAAGTTTCTGTTGTTCAAGTCTTAAACATTATGTTTAGGTACCACATTGATCTCTTCTAGTGAACCCATGAATTTTTAGCATGATAGATTCTTATACTGACATTAACATTGTCTAATACCACAATGAGTAAATAAACACATAATTTATCTTAATACGTAAAAGTCGGTAATATTTTTTTTGTAAAGTACAGAGTCTGCCCACCCGGACCTGAAATCCTAGTTCCGCCCCTGCTCCTAGACATCTTTATGTTTCTCTTAGAAAATTCTGGCACATAAGTTTTATTCTCGGTACAAGGACTCTCATACTTTAACAACCCACAATCACAAATATTAATCCTCACTTTATTGCTTAAAAGTCTAGAAAGCAAACTAATCCTATATGGAAATTAAAAAATAATTACCATTAAAAAAGATGGGTGCTTCAAGATGTAATAATCAAATAAAACTTTATTAAAATACCATATTTTATTAGAAAATAGAATCTTTTAAGTTTTGTATTCTTCATCTGAGATATGTTGAATACATTAAAAGAGAATGTTGTTGCATTGTTTTATGAATTGAAAACTAAAATAAGAAATTAATTATGAGAACTGTTCTTTCTTGTTGCATAGTTTAGATAAACAAAACAATAAAAATATGTTAATGTGATTAATTTCAGGTCGACGTCATATAAATTTCATTTGGAAACCGACCAGACGGCAAAACTGCATTAAATTTAAACTTAAGCCATTATTTGCTTAAAAAATAAGTTTTCGTGTTATCTTTTATTATTTTGATACCTTTAAAATCATCAGATGGTGGACTCTTAGTCACATTATCTAAAACTAGTTACTAGGCCTATTACGACATTAATCAAAAGGCGAGGAAGCGTCACATAAAGGATGTTATTACAGAACCATCATTTTGTTTCATCGCACCGTTCAACCAGTTTTAGATTAACACAAAGTTAATTATTTGATCTTAAAAATTGCCTAGTATAACTTTAATTCCAAAGCTCTGTCATATTTTTCGTATATACAATCTTACAAAAGTTCAATAAGAAATGATTGATGGATTGACTGAAGTGTTGTTAATTTTGTTAAGCGGCGTAAATGGTCCTTTATAATATTTTGGAATTTAAATACTTCTCTTTTGTAAAATTAGTATTTGATTAAGGTCAATTTGCTCATTATGGTTAACTATAGGGGGCAAGTTTTTCTTGGTCCTCTACCTCAACTACTAGTCATTAATATTTTAGATTTTTTTGGGTGGAAAAGATAACAAGACCTAAAAAGCTTCATTTTATTTTTGAAAATCTTGCCCTAAAATACAAACCACAAATTTAGATAGGGGTAGGGCACCAATATGAAGAATATCATAAAGATTGTAAAGTATATAATAGTTAATTAGAATACTCCTTTTAGTACCTACAAATTGATGTTTGGCCAAATAACAATGAGGGTTTAGTTCTGAGTGGTTTTGACCCAGGAGTATCATATTAGCAATAATGATGAGATGAGAGTACTATACTTGATTGATCGTAGCTTGTCACTGAAAGAAATAAATGTTTATGCACGAGTGTTCCACGTGATACTGTTATGTTGTTGGATTGATTTATTAGCATTATTGAGCATCGTGAAATTTTTTCGTAAAAATACCGCAATAATTTTATGTCTCTTCTCATATTTATGTTGAACAAGTTTTGGCGAGACATTCAATTTTAAGGTCGTGTTAAGAATAGGTGGAAAAGACAAATACAGATTATATCCTTTTTTTTTTTTGCTGAAAGATACAGATTATATCCTTGATCGCCTTTAGATAGAAAGTGCGAAACAACGTCAAGAACTATTTTGTAGAGGCCTAGAGGGTGTGGAAATTGAAAAGTTCACCTTTTAGGAGGTTTTTAAGATGAGATTGACATTTGAATCAAGAAACCCATAGTGTAATTAGTACAAAATTAGTTCACCATTAGTGGAGTTAATTTCAAAATGTTCTTTTTCAATATGAATGCTAATCCACCTCTAATAAGCTGGCCAACTTTAATACAAAAAGTAACATTCTTTTTTAACATATCTATGAAATAAAATAAAAATGGATGGTCCTAGTCTTTACCTTTGATGATCCAATGGTAGAGCACTATATAATTCTTAATTCAAAAAATTAAACCGTTAGATTAGTCGAAAACATGATGAAATTGTCCTTTCATACAGCTAAATGCAGGTAATGTTTATCTCATAATTGGTTAGGAAAAAAACATTTCTTTCCAACTTTAAGTAACTTGAAAGAAATCAGGGTTAACAGAATGAGATAAGGGCCCATTGACATTATTTCAGGGGAGGAAAAATGAAAGAGGCAATTATGATTGTAAAATCATGTATAAAACTATCTTTATTTTCAAGATTACTTACTCCCAACAATTAACTAGCTCCTAACTATATAGGTAATGATCATGAAATGCCTTATTTCTATCTCTAAAAATCTTTTCGAGATCTCTGGCAGAAAGTCACATCGAAACCATTCTCTGTATTTTTTTCTATTCAGTAAGATTCAAATCTTGGTAATACGTAAATGCAGTTAGAGCTTTAATACACTCTTGTTTAAAAATATGTGCAAAGTTTGTCGAAGCATCTATTTCCAAAAAATTGCATCAAGTAGGGGATCGCAAGATTTTAAGTTGGATTTGTACAATATAGATGTTCGCTTGCACAATTAAGACATTTCATAGTTCATTCAATTATAAATAAGAGGGTTGATTATTGAAATTGACAAAAGAAAACTGTTACATGAATGGTTGGTCCTCGGTTTAAAATACATCCCCATCGACATAAGTGGAGAATAAGCAATAAAATGTAGCATTCTAATTGTCATCCGAATAAGTTGTTGCTATCACTAACATACATATGCTGCCTAGACACTAGCATAATAACAACATAAAAGTCGAAACTTCTACATGAACACAAAAATCCTCCCAAAATTTGACTGGGAACGAGATTCAGTTACTAAATCGATACAGTTTCTGAATAGCTGAAACAAATACAAGATGAGAAACTTACTATGAAGCACCACTAACTAGTTATGCACGATCCGTACAACAACTCAATTGAGTCATTGACGGTACAGTGACACCCCAATCCTTGGCAGCTATCGATATTGTCCATGCTTTAGACACCCAGACAGAAGGCCATACATGGTGTTGGTTTTGTTTCCGACGAAAGCTTTACGAGCCCATCCAAAATGCCTTCACACTTACCAAGCTTGAGTTTACATCTAAAGCCCAGGCTCAGGATTCTCTTACGAGCAATGTGGACTATCACAATGAATTCTTAGAGGCACCACCGACGGTGAGAAGGTGGGCATGCATTCTTATGGTGATGCTTTACCATTTGCTTATGGCTTTTGACAACATCTTTTATGATACTCGGGGAGTTGCTTTTTATTACTTGTGGCGACGTTTCGAGCTATTTTGCAACGCTTTTTGGTCACTTTGGCGACTTTGTTATGACAACACTCTAGGACTCACTTTGGTCAACCTTAAAGCGTCACCAATACTTACCAAAAAGTTGTAGCAAGAAGGTACTCTAAAAACATTGCCCAAAGTTCAAAACTATTCGTCCATAACCCAAAAAACATGACCATAGGTGATTACAAAAGTGTCATCCAAGTGACAAAAAACGTTATAGAAGTAGCTCAGAAAGCATCACCAAATTGATCCCACTTTACATCAAATGCCAAATTAAAAAAATAAACATCGAAATTCTTAAATTTTAATGTCATTCAGAAAAACGCGAGACTTGCTTCAATTCTTTTCACGAGATAAAAATATATTCTAAGTGCACGTATTCTCTTACATACTAGATAGAATGCTAATAACAGTATCGATCTCATAATCGAATTATTATATAAATGTGAATAACTAAATATTCATCTATGAATCCATCCACAAATAAAAGTATATAATAACTATGAGGTCTATAAAATCTCCAAGAATAACTGAAATAACTGAAATAAGTGAAATAACTAAAATAACTAACCATACTGGTTAGTTCCAAGCTTAGTTCACTTGCTCTCCAATCAAGTCAAGTCCCATAACAAGAAATGACAGACCTTGGAACAGCAAGAAATAGAAATGAACACCATGAGCTGATAACAAGCTTCTCGCTGCGGCAGTAAGTAGAAGAAAAGCAAGCCCTAGTTCCTTCCTGTATAGTCTATTCCTTCTCTTCTTCTTGATCAGTGGTGTAGGAGCTTCCACTTTCTTCAACAATTCTAAACCAGATTCCGAACTCCTTCTCTGAATTTGACGGTTCGATGATTTGAGGTCCATTTCAGATGTCATTGACTCGATTTCCGATGCCATTGATACTAAATCACTTGATGATCTTCCACTCTTTTTTGTTACTACCCATTCATAAGCACTTCCTAATTGAAATAACCCAGAGATCATAGCATTGAATTTTGTCACTGACATTGTGTTTTCGAACAATAGGTAAGGAATCAAGAATGGGAAAGATTTTGGTGCTGGAAGAATGTTTAGGAAGGACATGAAAATGGGTACATAACAGATTACCCAAACAGGTAATTCTGCCTCTGGTACGAACATCGTTAATGGAAGAATAATGCAGAACAATGTGAACGAATAAAACGGTAATATCAATTTTCGTAACAAGAAAAACAGAAATATCATGTTGAACTTCTTCCAAGTCGATATCTGCATCATAATTTGAAGAATCGCTTACTCTAAAAACTCGAATATTGTAAGGGACTATAGGACTAGGAACCAAAAAAACGTGCTTTAAACAAGAAAAGAGATGGTAGAATTAGGGCATACCTTGGAACTAATGATACTCGGAAGGCACAAGCGGAAGAGTTGCATAGGACCCGAATGCCATCGGTGTTGTTGTTTCTTGTAAGCTTCATAAGACTCGGGTAGTTCACAAATAACTCTAACATCATTAAGGAAGATGAATTTCCATCCATTTAAGTGAGCTCGAACTGCAATATCCATATCTTCGACAGTAGTCCTTTCCAACCATCCTCCTGATTCCTCAAGAGTCTTAATTCTCCAAACACCGGCAGTTCCATTAAATCCGAAAAAGTTCAGAAAGACGCCATTAACTTGTTGTTCTACTTCAAAGTGAAAGCATAAGTTAACATTTTGGAGTCTTGTAAGCAAGTTCTCATCTTTGTTCACGAACGACCAACGAGCTTGAACTAGGCCTAGTTCAGGATTTCCCTGTCAATAAAAATATAATATAATCGTCGGTTCATGAACATTCTTTGATAAAGATAATGAACTAGTAAGTATTTGGTTATGATAGATTACCTTAAAGTGAGGAACAGTTTTTTTTAGGAAGTCGGGGGTGGGTTGAAAATCGGCATCGAAAATAGCTACAAATTCGTAGTCTTTGACATAGTCACAAGTCATGGCAGAGTTGAGGTTGCCCGCTTTATACCCGGTTCGAATAAATCGGTGTCTGTAAATTATGTTAACACCTTTCTGCTTCCAAAATGAGACCTCACTGCGGATTAGAGATTGACAATTTTCGTCGCTTGAGTCATCTAAAACCTGAATTAAGATCCTGTCATGTGGCCAATCTAATTGGCACACCGCCCCGATTGATTGCTCATAGACCTAAATAACATCAATATATCCTCAATTAGAGTAAGAAGCAAATTTAGAAGAAGCAATATAAATCTAAAACAAGAAGGATCATCTACAAGTTAGGAAGATGGGAAGTTCATAAGAGAAGAAGAAAGTGTGTTTAGTTTATATGGGCCTTGACCAACTTTCTTAAACATAAAGAACAAAAAGGAAGGAAAAGCTTACTGAGGCCTTAGGTAGGGCCCATTGAAGCTTCTCCACGAACAAAACATGAAACCATTGGGCTTCAACTTGGGCTTGAATGGCAAAAGCAGTTCATGTAGGTACTTGTTGGGCCTTGGGTCATTACAAATCGGTAGAGCCGAAGGCGGCTCCTCTAAGAGTATGGGGTGTATATATGTGATTGTGCCATATCACTTTGGAGAGTGTACTTAGGCTTAGGTGTAGCCCATAGATCAAGCTCACTAAGCATGAAGCTTTTAGGTGGGCTCACTCCATGAACAAACCAAGTATCCCATAGGCAGATATGGCGAAAACGAAGAAAATATCGAACAAAAGTGTTAAAGGGACCTCTTGGAAGTATTAAAGGGGCCTCACCTTCTTCAAGGCCATTTATAGGGGTGTTTACGAAGAAAAGGAATTCCTTTAACAAAAATAGAGGTGTTTACAGTGTCCAATATCAATATCTGTTAAAACTTGGGTCGTCATACTAACTAGCTTATAAAAATCGAAATTAAAAATGACTCAATTGTGAAAATTCTTAGCGGGAGTTTCCTTACCTCCACTTCGTTGCACATTGGAATCTGAACAAGAACCATAGGATAACTGGAAGGATCTTCTTCGATATACGGCTCACCTTTAACCCTTGGCTTAATGTTAAATAACTTAATCCAAAAACACCCAAGACATAGAATTAATCTATCAAGTGATTGAATCAAGAACAAGTAGGTACAAAACTTGGAAAGAAGGATTATTGAAGGGGCAATATAATCAACCCTTAGTGACAACCAAGCCAAATAAGAATAATGAAGAAGACCCTCAACCTCTAAAGGTTGAATCATACTCAAATTCCATTCATTATAATGAGCAATGACATCTAAAACCAAAGCTATCATTGAAATAACAAGAAAAGCTTTAATAACTCTCAATAATCTTCCCTTATTTTGGGATTCTTCTTCTTCTTTTGGTGAATAAGCTGCTCTCCTCTTAATCTTAGCAATAATAGCTCTAAATGGAGATAATAACCAAGAAAGAAAAACAATGATTTTGTTTGCTTTAAGAAGAAGAACCCATGTGAGTTGTCTTCTAGTTTTTGATTTCTCTTTCTCTGGTTGAACAGATGATGAATCAGAGGATTTGATTTGAACAACTGAAAAATTTTTGGGAGTCTCCATTGTCACTACTAGAGGAGGTAGTGTCATACAAATGTACACCCCAAAATTCAATTAATCAAATCAAAATTTGAGTGACAAAAGAAAAAAAATAGAACAAACAAATAAAAAGTTCTCTCCTCACTTCATTTCAATCAAACCTTGATCATTCAAGAAAGAGGGAGAGAGAGAGAGAGAGAGAGAGAGAGAGAGAGAAGACAGGATTCTCTCCTCAAAGCTCAATGAATCTCACTAAAAATTGTGAGAAAATGGAGAATTGGGTTTCATTTTTAAATGGAAGTTAAATACTTGGCAATAATAAAGATTCAAGGTGTATCTTCAAGAGAATCAACAAAATTTAGGAGTTAATTAATGTTAATTATTCATAAATATTAAACCATTTCTTTCATGGAAATTTAAAGGAGGAAATTTTTTTTTCTTGTCTATTTGAAATCAGTATCCAACTATGCTTCTAGTTTTGGCAGAGCTAAATATGGTCTATCTTGGGATGACATTCCTTGTTTCTTACTCACTTGATTTGCAAGTATTTTAGAACTTATGTTTTTCCTCACATTCATAATAAGAATATGATTTTCTCTATAGAAATGACCTAATATATTAAGAATATGTTATAAAACCAGACAATAACTTAGATCCTTTGATTTGATTAGAGTTGGGTGGAATTAAGATGTTTCTCTAAAATTGAATTTCCACATACATTTGCCTATTAAACTATTGGGATCCTTGACTTAATCAATTTTAGAAGAGTAGTCGATATTGGAAAAATATCATCAAATTAATGATGAGCTTTCTCTCTTGGGTTATTTTGCCCTCCCATATATTGGGATAATGATTAGGCTGAGGCGGTCCAACTTGTTGGGAGACTTAAAGCGAAGAAAATTTTGGTGCCTTTTTAGCACAAATTATAAAAATGTTAATTTTTTTTTTGTTCTAACAAACAAATTAATATGACAAACATTACTAAAAATTATAAACCTGATCTATATATTATATAAGGAGACCCAATTTACATATTAAGTTTAACTAAATAAATTTTAAAAATATTCTTCTAACTTTTTGAGATGCAAAATTACTGATTAGAGTTCCGATTGACACAATCCATGAGAAAAAGAAAGAGAATGAACAGTAAAATTTATAAAGAGTAAAATGAAACAAAATTTTAGAATGAGTTAACAAAAAAAATTTAGGGTTTGAAGAAGTAATTGGCTTGTAGAAATAGAAAGTTGGTTGGACTAGATTTCTAACTTATCATGGCCCCACTATTTAATTGTAAAAGTAGAAAGAAAAACTCAAAATCTTGTTTTGTTTAAAAAATTTAAACGATTAACAACATATATAATTAACAACATATATAATTATGTTGGTAACAAGACAGTCTTATTTCTCTTATAATTCCCTTTTTACCCCTCTATGTTGACTAGTAGGGAAACCAGAAATTTAAACTATTAATAACATATATAATTATATTTTGTGCTATTTTCCTTATTTTCAATGTCATTTTGACCTATTTGGTTAAAAACCTCATTTTTCTGTTATGAGATTCAAACAAGACAAGTTTACATCTTCATATTTGAAATTAGAAATCAAGAATTTGATGAGTTTATACAAGAATTTGACATAATAAGATAGAATAACATAACTCAGTAATTTATAAAATTTTAGGGGTTCCAAGAAGTAGGGAACATCAATAGACTATCTTCAAACTTGATATTTATTTATCCTTACAACTAATTAGGAATATTAAATCATGAGAAAATACAATATAATTATTTAGTCCAGACCGGTTTTAGATCAATTATGTAACATTTATGACAATCGCCAACAACCCTTGGTTGAAGTGGTAAGAAGTATAATCTTCCACCTTAGAGGTCAAGGGTTCGAGACACACACTGAAACAATTCAAAAAAAAATTATGACAATCAAAATACAATCTTGTGATTCTGTAGGAATCTCCCAATAAAAAAACTCTCAATATAATTAGTCTAACGAATTGATATTTGATTGAAGTCTCAATCAATTTGAGTTAGAATTTAAATTATTATTTTTTATCTAATTCGTAATGTCCGACTTGTCTAAATGAAATATTTGATTAATTCGTCGAATGTTTGATCAAGTTAGGGATTTTCGATCTGGCAATTCGTACTCAAACGACTCAGTCTTCATGTATATATAACTGGTATCAATATAGAAAAGTCCTTCAACTCCGCGAGTCAGTCTTCGAGAGGCTCCTTAATTTTGTCATCCAATCTCTAGCTTCTTGAATTCTTCTTATCGAGTCTGCCTCTTGGCGGGTCTTCAAGAGATTCTCTTACAACTTCCGCATGTTTTCGGTGCCTCGTTGTTTTTCGGCTCAGAGGCGTTCAACCTCCGTGAGTAATTCTTTAATTCTGGGGTGTCCTGCCATGTTGGGTGTGTCTTCATGTGAAGACACCCTATGTTTCGAAAGAAAGAATAAAAAAGGGATTTCGAAAGGAACCGAGTTACCGAATGATGATGATTTTGCCGGAGTTGTCCTCCTTTTGGTGTAAATTTACTGATGTCAAATTTTGTTTCTCCTAATATCAGTCAGAACGATGAATCCGTGAAGGTGGTTCTGCCTCGATCAATCCTGCTCCTGCTTCTGAAAACCTGGGGGAAAAACCTGCAAGGTGCTCAGAAACCTCTCTGACACTCAAGACAAACAGATTTTCCTTGCAAATAAAATATTGAGTATTGAGTATAGAGTGAATCGCGGAGTTCACTGTAAAGTGTAAAGCTTACGTAACTTCTTCGAACTGATCTGACTATATTTTATAGGTTGATTTGACTGACTTTTGTTAGGCGGCGTAATTGAGGTGGTGGAGTTTCACCATACTTAGGGTTTCTTCTTTTGGAGTTATCACGTATCTTTGATATTGGAGAGTTCCTCTGTTTTAGGATCCCTGATAGATTAGGTTTTAAAGTTCCAGAGATGTTTCCTCCTTGGAACACTCTTGAGGCCCAAGTCAGTTAAATGCTTAAGATCTTTACCGACCCCTTAATTCTGAGCTTGAGTGGCAGACCTCCTTCGGATTCAACCTCCATGTTGACTTGACGCGGATTGACCCACGAGCTTTTGATCTTTTCTTGACTCATTGACCTCAGTCAATTGATGACCAATTTTTGTATTACTAGACCCGATTTCCCTAGATGGGCACCAACTCGCCATATTACTTGTGTTTGCTTGTTGAATGTTACTTGCCTATATATCTCTTGCCATAATTACTATTTATATACATATATATTGACACCTTTGTATGTTATGGAGAAATCTAGTTGACTTGATAGATCTTGAAACCGTCTATTAAGGTCGTAGCGATTTTGGAACTTTACTTACTGGGTTATGACCCAACCTATTCTTTTTCAATAGGTTTGGGGCGTCGCACTTTGACTGTTCTAACAATCTATAGAACTCGAACTCGTTTGAGTATAAACCATTGTCGTTTTCTCTCTCTGTCGTACCATCTATATCTCCTCCTAAGCCATGAACTCTAATATGTCCTCGCACCATACCCTCTAGGTGTTTTTCATCATCATTGTCGTTAGAGTTGTTTATTTGTAGCCTCTACGCATCTACTGATATGTTCGTATGAGTATTTGTTGGTCTAGGTTCTCCATGAAAATACCAAGTTCCATAATTCTCCTTCCTCCCATACCAAACCAAATTCCTTTAATCCTATCCAAAAAATTTTATTCTTGATTTGCGTTACTCTTAATTTCAATTTCTATATATCCCTCTCTCTCTCTTCGATTCAACTTCAGTTTTGTTCTTGATTGGTAAAATCGAATATCTCCCTACTTCTTCTTCTTCTCCTCTTCCTTACAGTTTGATTTTGGAATGGTAAAATTTGAGTAAGTATTTTTGTTTAAAAGAAAGTTGCTTAACAAGTGTTTGAAGAAATGCTTCACTGAACTTCTTTGGTTCTCCTTCCTTCTTCAATCTTATACTCAAAACATTAAGTAAATTGTTTCCAAACTTCTACACCTCCCCCTTTCTCACGACAATGGCGCTTCCATTTGCTTTTCAAGAGAGGCTTCGACAAATGGACGAAACCAGAAATTACAGACTTTCCCTTCTTCAGGTTTTCAAAACTAACCTATCTTGGATTCCATCTTCTGTTTCCTCTATCTTGATTATCTATCTCTCTAACAAGATCCAATTTCAGGCTGAAAAAGAACTACAATCCAACAAATCTTCACTACTATCTTCCAAGTTAACAAACATCAAATGTATGGAGCAAAGGTGTCTCAGACTTGAACAGATCGAATCTACATTGAGATTCAAACATTTAGCTTACAAATCCGAAATTGAATCCATCCAAGCAAAATATCAGATTGCTGCTAATAAGTTTCGGTAGTGTATTTTCTTTCTGTTAATTTACTATTTTGGATGTGCTACGGAAATGGAATTGGAAAAGTATTGTTTATTAAATCTTGTTGGTGATAAGGTTTTAGCCTTTTAGGGTTATGAAGATTGAAACTGAGGAGCTTAAGAATTCCCAGAAGGAGAAAGAAAAGTTTTATGAATTGAGTAGGTCTGAAATGAAGGAATTCAAGGAAAAAGTTGAGAGTTGCATTTTGGAAACCCGTTTGCAAGTGCTGGATATGAGGAAAAGAGTAGATGAGGTATGGACACAAATATACACAATTTTGTTTGGTAAGTTGTGGATTATAAATTAGGGTTTTCTTATGTTGAAATGTAGTGTCTAACATTATTCACATTCTTCCAAATTCCAATCTGAACTCTTTCAAATACTCAGTGTGGGTTGATAGTTGATACAATCTTCTTTCGCCATCCACCCCACCCTAACTGGACCGAGGTTGACAAAGCTCCACCAGGCCACCCGAAAGGCTTTTGGACTGAATTTGAGTTTGCATTCGTAGCGCAGGCTCCAGACACTTCCTAAGTGATGTCGGCACCTAATATCCTAATGTTGCAATTTAACTGCATTCCTCATCTCCTTTGTAGTGTCTACAAAGATAAATTTATCTATATAATAAGGGAGGAGGGTATTTTTTTTTAGAATATACCATATTCTTCGATGACTAAGATTACACCTCCCAAACTTATCTTCAAGGGTTGAGATTATGTCGGCTTAACTTATCTCCAAGCATTGAGATTATACCTCCCACACTTATCTCCAAGGATACATCTCCTAAACTTAATTTCAATGACTAACATTACACTCCCAAACTTACCCTCCATGGTTGAGATTATAGAACTGTCTGTGCTCGCCGGACACGGGTTATACCCTAGTGTTGTTATATATCTAGAAAATTTATTTATGTTGTCCTTAACTGGGCAGAGTAGTTTTGCTGCTTCACTTATGCACACTTCCTCCTTTCTATTCATTGATTGCTTTTTGTCGGCTTTTTCATGGAGGTGAGTTGTAATTCACAATGACAGTCAGTGCTCTTGCCTTACCTCCCAAATTTTTTTGAAGTGTCAAAAAATAATCTAAAAAGTCAGGTCCTAATGTATCTGCTCTCGGATTTGATTTAGGAGTTGCGGAAGTATATTGTCGTTTTTCTTGTCTATTTTGGAGCCTTGGTTCCTTACTTTCGTCTAATAAATGTCACTAAGTTTATAGGTTGCTATAAACTTGTGTACTAGTACTCCTTGACTTGTTTACTATTTGTAAATTTGTGCTTGCTAACTAATTGTGCATCTTTGTGATGCATTCCATTTTTTCAGCTCAAATCAAGCATTGAAGAATTTAAGAACAACCATGAAAGTTTTAATAATTCAGAGATGGTTGTAGCTGAGGCAAGAAAGGCTGAGCTGCTATTAGTTAAAGATAACTTGGATAAAAGTGTGGCTTCAAATTATAGGCTAAGAACAGAGTTACAGAAACAGCTCTACAGTGTCTTAATTTCACAAGATCAAGAGAGAAAGAAACTTATGCAGACTGATTGAACAACTCTCATTATGGGTTACAGAAAGCACATTGATTGACCTAGATCCAGTAATATGTGTTTGTCTTCTATTCGTACAGTTAGTGGCAAACTTTGTTGCAGGAAGATGAACAACTAATGGAGCCAAAAAGAAGGGCGAGTTGAGTGAGCCAAAAAGAAATAACCCTAAAATGTTGGACACATTCTGCATCTTTTTTAGAAAAAAAGGTTTCTTTTCTGGAATGTTTTGGTGACATTTCCATTAGTTAATAGAAGTATGATTTATCCATTGACTGGTACTTTTAGGAGGATTTCAGGTTCATTTTCAGTGTTCTGTCTTCTTCACCGTTTGTCTTCTTCTTCATGGTAAGTTCTTTCTCATCTATAATCATGTAACATTTCAAGTCTTACTAATACAAAAAAAAAACATTTCAAGTCTTAGCAGTTATCGAGATTGTTTCCGCTTTGACCACTCCACACAGGTACGGTTTTTTTTTTTTTTTATCTTGGCGAAAGCACCACGAGCCCACCCAAAAGCCCTCGGTACTTACTAAACTTGAATGTACACTTATAGTCCCGTCTCCAGACACTCTTGAATGTACACCTATAGTCCTGTCTCTAGACACTCTCGGGAGCGATATGAGAATATTTTATTTTAATAATTTTAGCATCTCTCTTTTGACATAAAGCACCACTAAAAAAATGAAGGTATCTCCTAGCTCAATCCAACAACAAAACAGGGAGAAGTTGGTCTTGATGTCATGAGAAGCTTGAGAGGAAGAAAAAGGTGGATTTCGTTTTCTTTCCCTTGGGCTTAAATGAAAAGGAGAAAATGAGAGACACAGATGGCCCCCCCTATTGAATTAGTGACAGATGCCATCTATACCTCTTTAAGTCCAATGTAAGATGAAAAATAGTTGATGAAAAATTGAAAATGGCCAAATAAGGACATTGTTTTATTATCATGTAAATAATAAATAAATTTATTAGTGGTCCTTTTGGAAGCCCCAATCAAATAAGGTGGAGAATGGTAGTGGGTTAGCTGTCTCCCCAATGGTAGTCCACTGTGGTACTTCCTCCCTCTTCTTCCTATCACCACTCTACACGTTTCTCTCTCTATAAAATTGCATTCTTATATATAGAAGACATAATTGAGTAAATAAAAGAATTTAGTCTTCACATGTTGATGCTCATAATAGAGATGATAAACCTTGGGTTAGATCTTACCTACCATGTGATTGACAGAGAATATTAGCATGATTTGGGCAACTAAATATACCTTCACTAGATTTTGAAATATAAACCTTGAGCTCTTCATATAACTTAACAGACTATTAGTTTAGTTTGTTAATCTAACATGATTAAATTTATTGAAAACATTCACGAATAAAATAATTTTTTCGTGTCATAAACTCTACAGTAAAATTTTACATTTTCATGTTCTACTAGAACTCTCGAAGAGTAGAGTCCACCTTTGCTTGATGCAGTAGCTAGACAATTACTCTAAATTCTGGATGTCATTGGTTTGATTCTCGCTAAAGAGTAAGAATTTATAATTTACCAAAACGAGGTTAGAAATGAGTTATAGGGTAATTTGTATGACATTTAAAATCTATAGGCGTCTCTGGAAAGTCTACGTATATAAAAATGAGTTGTTTTTCAAATGCTCTAGAAGCTTAACTAAGTCCCCTTTAACTAGTAAATATTATTCAAAGTAAGAATCTTTGCCTGGTAATATTTGAGTTTCCAAGAGTTTAAAAAACATTAAAAACAATTCAATCAAGTAGGCCAACCCAACATTATCAAATACCCACGACTAATAAATTCATCTCTCATTACCCATTTTTTTGTCTTTCCCTCATCTTCTCTCTCTCTCTCTCCATAACCAAAAAGAACCCAAAGTTTCATGTACTTTTCTGTATCACTGTTCAGCCTTAGATCTTAATTTCTAGAGAGAGAGAGACAGGTAGAAGAAGAAGAAGGGTAAGAGATGGGTTCAACAAACCCATTCAAAGATCAACAATCTAATTCATCTATCACAAAAAAGCTTTTACCTTGGGCAATCTATGCTCTTCTTCCTTTAGCTTTACTTCGTTTATACTTTTACCCACTTCCCTCACTTCAATCTCAATTACCTCAAGAAGATCTTCATACTAACTCTATCATCATAACCCCAATTCCTAATCCAGGTACTATCTCTTTTCCTTCCCTTTTTCTCTTCACTAATAGTTAAATTTTCAGCTTTTTATACTAACCCATAGTTTTGATTTCTATGTTTTCTAGTTTATGTTAGTCTTTTTAGGAGTAGATTTTAGTTCTAAAACTTGGGTGTTTTTTGAAATTGGGCAGTGGAAGATGAGAATTTTGAATGTGATTATAGTAATGGAAAATGGGTTAAGGACAAATTGGGTCCTTTATATAATGGTTCAAGTTGTGGTACAATCAAAGATGGTCAAAATTGTATGAATCATGGAAGACCAGACATGGGTTATCTTTATTGGAGATGGAAACCTAAAAATTGCAAACTTTCAAGGTTTGATCCATTAAAATTTCTCACAATTCTTGAAAACAAGCATTTAGCTTTTGTTGGTGATTCAATGGCTAGAAATCAATTAGAATCTTTACTATGTTTAATGTCAACTATTTCAACTCCTAATCTTGTTTACACAAATGGAGAAGACAATAAGTTTAGGAGATGGCATTTTCCTTCTCATAATATAAATGTATCCATCTATTGGTCACCATTTTTAGTCAAGGGTATTGAAAAATCAAATACAGGATTCAATTTTAATAAATTGTATTTGGATTTAGTCGATAACCGTTGGGCTACGGAGATGGATCAATTCGATATGCTTGTGTTATCTGTGGGTCATTGGTTTCTTCATCCTGCAGTATTTTACGAGAATGATGTAGTCATTGGATGTCATTATTGTGAAGGTTTAAATCATACCGAAATAGGGTTTTTCGATGTTTTAAGGAAAGCTGTAAGGACTTCTCTTAAGGCCATTATTGATAGTGGGAATAGGATGAATGTAATGTTGACAACATTTTCGCCTGCACATTTCGAAGGCGAATGGGATAAGGCGGGAGCTTGTCCTAGGAAGAAGCCATTAAAGGAAGGAGAGAAGTTGCTTGAAGGAATGGATGCAGATATGAGGCAAATTGAGGTTGAAGAAGTAGAGAGAGTGAAAGAGAAGGTAAGAGAAATCGAAAACTTAAGAATAGAAGCATTAGATGTGACTAAATTAGCATTCATGAGACCAGATGGGCATCCCGGGCCTTATATGTACCCGTTTCCATTTGCCGACGGATACAAGGATCGCGTACAAAACGACTGTGTTCATTGGTGCTTACCGGGTCCAGTCGATACATGGAATGAGATATTGTTACAGGTTATGAAGAGATGGGAAGTGGAATCATCAAGATGAAGAAGGTTAGGCCAATGGACATCCATTAGAAGGTGATGCATACTGGAGCGGGCCAATTAGGCCCAATGGGCTTTATTCTGTCGACGAGTTTACATCAGAAGGACTATATAATTTGTTGTATAAGTTAAGTATTCATTTTATGTACAATCCATTTTAAATGGGTGTTCATAGTGTAGATTCAATATCTAAGTTAAAGCTTAATTTAGTTTTTCAGACTTTAATCGATCCTAATAAAGACTCATGTGACTCTAATTTTCTTTCAAGACCCGATCGTTCGATTACTAATTCTTCTCCGTCACTCATCGTCTATAATTATTATTCCAAAACTAGTCGTTTTATTTGTAACAAAGTCAATTTCAATAATATAATCATGTAGGAACAAGGTCAATCGTTTTTTATTTATAAAACACAAGCGGAATAAGAATGGAAATCAGCTAGGGAAACGGAGGTAGAGAGGGATAGGGTTATATGGATTAGGAGGTGAATTCCATACAGAGAAAGCACTGGTTGAGTTCATCCATTTCTTCGTCATATCCGGGTAATGCCGGTCGATCACATCCTTCAAGCTCTCGGTTGTATTTACCCATTTCAGTCCCTTCTCTGTATAAGTCTCCTCGTTGAAATTGCTCGTGAAGAAACGATCTGCCTCTAACCTCCTGAATAAAAATCAATTAGACGATGTCAACATGGAGATGTCAATCAGAGTCGATACCATCTTGTAATCATAACTCAAATACTCCTATATTGACTTGGATTTATGTAGTACTCTTTTCTCTTTATATAGGCAGATAAAAAAAGATTAGTGTTGTTCTCTCTCTAAATTATGTCCGCCCACTTACAGGGTTTTACAGGGTTATGATTAAGTCAGGGGCCGAGGATTGGACAAAATATCATTTTTCTCATTTGTTTAAACTTTAAAGATGATATTTGATATGATATACTTATTTTGCTAACCTTGAGGCCATGATAGTGAATATAACAAAAGCAGTCTCACTAATGGCAAATCCTTTTATTTTCTTCTCAGCCAGAAGGCCCACCAACAAGTCAAGCTCCTCAACATCATGACCGTACACTTCATTAAGTACATTAATCACTTCAATATCATCCGTCAGATCTTCCCATTTGGAGATGGGTATCAATAGGATTCCCCTGCGGAATTCATTATACCTAGCAACACTCCTTTCTCTGTCCCTATAAACTGCAATATCAACCAAAATCAATACAAAAGATTTTTAGAAAGAATATGTTAGAACTCCCATAAATCCAGTTGTCAATTTTTTCTTGATATGAGAAAATCTCAGTTGTTTATTTGGAATCTCCAAAATCTATATATTTTCGTGATTCTATCGCTACTGGGATTAAATAAAAGGTACCAAAATAAACGGTGGAGATGGATGGAAAGGAGTCAAATTTATACCTTCAAGTGCTGCCAAATCAATATGATCAGGTCTATCTTTGCCATCAGTGTCTTGTGGAATGAGATCCCTAAGCCATAAGGGATAGTTGAATAGTTCAAGTGCCCCACAAGCTTGATGTCCCATTGACACCATTTGATTTTTGAATCCAATCTCAGACAATGTTTTCTCTCCATTTATGCCAATTAGATCCTTCATGGGTACCCTTCATTACACAATTTCATCTCGAGATTAGTATCAAATCTCAGGATTATTTGAGAACTTAAAAGTCAAGATAGTAAGTTTCAAAGTCTAAGTTGAGCCAAAATAAAATCAAAGCAGTATTAGTCGGTCAAACAGCATAAATGTAGTTGTTTCTACAACCCTTATGTAGAAATAAAAGCTATTAGACAAAATTGAGCAACCCAAACTTTGTCAGGGATGATGGTCTCAACTGGGTGGGTAAGGTCTGACTCTGTGAGAATAGTAGCACATGGAAAAAAGTACTCCAGTAACCAAGATAGAATGTTTAGGTAATTAGATGACCAAGAACTTAACAGACGCAATATGTGGGGGTCGAGGCCGGCCACGACCCCTACTTACGCAGGTCGGACGGCCAGGATTCTAGTGAAGTGGAAGTTGGAGAGAGATTTTTGGACTTTACTCTTGAATCAAGGGTGGAGACTTATTTGTTTCTGGTGCAGCTGAAAGATCCCTAAGTTGGAGATGATCAGGCAGAAGTGGATGCATCCTATAAACGCTTACAAACTCCTCTGTCAAAGAATATGGAACTCCATGATTTTGAGGCTTCTTTAATCCTACCAATCCTCCCAAAATAGCTCCTCCTATGTGCCCAAATTTGTCTTTAAATTTCTTCCCCAATATTCCGTACCTGAAGTTATCATTTCCCAAACAATATTTTAATTCAGTCAATCGATGTCGAAATATATGGTTCAATTTTTCTGTAGCATGGTTTAAATTACATACCAATTAACGCGCATTGACGCTCTCAAGGTGTGAGTTTTGAGAAGTTCGATTGTCCAATCAATCGTGTGTATCTTAGCAATCACAGCCGAAGTTACTAATCTTCCATATCCGAACAAGTCTTCATCCTCTAACAGGGGATACTCTTTCTGAAAGATTACAACATTTTTATATATAGAGTCATTATTTGTGATGCAGGCGCATAACATGTGGGCCCACGTCCACGCGTGCCCACATCCTATTCGGCCATAATAGTAGTCTTAATTAGTATAGGATTAGGAAATTACCTTATGTTGGTATTTCTATTATTTAGGAGTTTCAATGTTTTAAGTATCTTTAATATTTAGGAATGGGTTAATTCCGTTTTGGCCCCCGATTTGTGACCAACTGGCCGTTTTGGCCCCCATAAGTGTCCGGCAGTTCGTTTTGGCCCCAAAAAATTCCTAAATGGCCCCAAATTTTTTCAACCTCCCAATTTTACCCCCATGGCATTTCTGTAATTATCTTTTTTTTCTTTTTCTTTGTCCACCTCATCTAACAATCACCACATCACCTGTCCACCTCACCCTTCTTCTCCGGCGAAAGGTTGCCGGCCGGAATAAAAAATTCCGGCCGGCCACCTTTACCCAAAAAAAAAAAATTTAATTTTTTTTCTTCATCTTCTTCATTTCTCTCTCTTCTTCATCTCCTTCTTTCTCTCTCTATAACTCCGGCGAAGGGGCGGAGCCCCTTCGCCGGAGAACCAGACCTTGAAGGTCTGGTTGTAGAAACCAGACCTTCAAGGTCTGGTTGTAGAACCAGACCGAGATCTGGTTGTA
>BEHA01001761.1:151932-174578 GCA_002897215.1 Eschscholzia californica subsp. californica
CAGACCTTCAAGGTCTGGTTCTCCGGCGAAGGGGCTCCGCCCCTTCGCCGGAGTTATAGAGAGAGGGGTTAGAGAGAAAGAGGAAGAAGAGAGAAAGAAGAAGAAGAGAGATAAAGAAGAAGAAGAGAGAGAAAGAAGGAGATGAAGAAGAGAGAGAAATGAAGAAGATGAAGAAAAAAAATTATTATTTTTTTTTTTTGGGTAAAGGTGGCCGGCCGGAATTTTTTATTCCGGCCGGCAACCTTTCGCCGGAGAAGAAGGGTGAGGTGGACAGGTGATGTGGTGATTGTTAGATGAGGTGGACAAAGAAAAAGAAAAAAAAAGATAATTACAGAAATGCCATGGGGGTAAAATTGGGAGGTTGAAAAAATTTGGGGCCATTTAGGAATTTTTTGGGGCCAAAACGAACTGCCGGACACTTATGGGGGCCAAAACGGCCAGTTGGTCACAAATCGGGGGCCAAAACGGAATTAACCCTTTAGGAATCCTAGTTTGAGTCTATCTAGGAAAGTCTATTATCCTATAAAAGGAGGTCTAGTCTATTTTGATATTCAGATTGAAGAGAAAAACCATTGAAGTTAATTAAGTTTGAGTTTATTTATCGTTTTCTTTACCGTTCTTCGTTTATTTTATTGTTCTTATTTTAATTCCGCTGCGTCTACATCAATTTGTCAATCGAGTATGCTCAACTATAATGTATGAAGTAGAACTAGTGGTACCTTGAGAGTGTCACAAACCGCATTATGCTCCATAACAAAGAGGGCCTGCAAGACTGAAACACCGGCCCAACTATTACGAACGTCACCGGAGACAGCAACACCATCTTTATTGTGCATCAAAAGTCCGTCATCAGAAATTTTAAGCTTTCCGTCTATGTATGTTCTTAGCTCTTCTAATCTTTTTGCATTACTACCATATATTACACTCCCATCCCTGTTTCGATTTTAATCATTTTATATCAAACAACCCTTTTGATTTAAATTTAAATACTCGAATTTGTTGAACATATAGATACTAATAAGCGATTAAGAACCCATAATACGTACCACCAAGGAGTTCTTGTGTTCAAATGACCTTCCTTAATATCGTCAAGACCAGTAGCAACTTCCTTCGTCTTGTAAAACTTGAACGATTGAAGGGGGCACTGGCTCGCTACTTCAATTGGGGCTGTTAGCTCAATCTGCGAAATGTTAAGATGTTATTTTCTTGAAAATACACTTTAGTTCTTAAAGTGGACCAAAAATCTTACCACCAAAATATAATCGGAGATGCTAGGTTCACAAAAAAAAAATTGACAAAATTTTTACCGAAATGACGTGGCAAGATTCCTTTCAGAGATTGACTGAATCTGGATCGTTCTCTTTATGAGTTGTTCATGTTTTAACAATCAGGATTCAGTCAAACTTCCAAAATAGACTTGCCACATCATTTCGGCAAAAATAAAATTCTGTCAAATTTTTTTGTGAACTTAGCATTTCCGAAATATGATATATAAAAGTTATTATGTACCTGGTGGGTATCTTCCAAGTGATCAATCCAATCATGTATCATGAACTGAATCCAAGAAGCGGCTATCATATTGAATTGTTTTCCCGTGTCTTTGAAGCTTTTTCTTGCTAGGAGTTTTGTCGCAACAACCATTGGATCTGGTTTCAGTAACTGCACCCATTATGCGATATGTCAGTACGTCTCTAGTTGTTATTCGTTTTCTAGTTATTTGGTAACAAGAAACATAGAAGATTGGGTTGAAGACCAAATTTTCATGCTAGTCTTGATTAAAAAAATATGTCAAACTCTTTTTAGTTTGGTTCTCTGTGCAAACCATGCAAAATGCACAAACTTGTGCAACCAACAACTTATCTTTAAACATGTACACACCTTATCTTTTTGGTTGACAGGATATATGTTTCTCCCAAAGAAGGTACCCTGACTACCAACACTTCCACTGAGAGGATCATCGTATTTTCCGTTGGCAGTTCGATAAGGATAGTCAACCGGATTAAACCGAGCACCCACCGGAGTAACACCTACGCTAATTAGGTTGTACTGTTGGTTTAGATGTCGCCTAATTCCGAGATAGAACGCACCAAATATAACTGGTAAACGATGCCATATCCCAAGCTTGTCGATAGAGTGCATGATCTGCAAAATAACATAATTAAGATCATAACTCATGATTAAGTAAAAATTGTAAGGAATGGAGCTCATTACTCAATCTCTAATGAATAATTAGTAGTGGTGATTAAGGGATTAAACTCACAAGAAAGAGAAGTTTGTCCAAAAGAGTCATCTTAGATACAACTTGGTGAAAATCATCACGGATGAAATGGTAAAAGGGCCTAGAGATAAGGGTTGTGATCCATCTCATGGTTAATTACAAAGCAAATAGCGCCCCAATTTAATGATATATCCAAAATCTAAGATACAATCTATCACTTCCTTTTTTTTTAAAGAGATACAATCTATCACTTAAGCTTGGTATAAATAAACACCCATATATACTACTTTTACGTGTGTATATCTATATATATATAGATAAACTAGTAGAACGCTCAGTCTTGGGGTTTGGTCTTTCCATTTGAACGACCTGTGGCTAAACTAGTAGTGTTTTTCTTTTCGGCAGCATGTTAAGGTCTCAAATGATGGCTTTTAAGAGTTTATATGTTGATTACGACAGTATTCAACATATAAACTCTTACAAGCCATCATTTGACACCTTAAAAGCTTATCTAAATCCGTTATTTTATTTATCGCTCTATAATCAGATGTCATAAATCTTACGATATTGTTAATTTGCATTCTTTTATGGGCTTTGTGTACCACACTCAACTTGTTTGTTATTAAGTTATTGCATTCTGTTTAGTATATAATTTAATTAAAAATCTAGCATCCTTATATACACGTTTTATTAAGTTATTGCATCTTGTTTTTTCTTTTTGTTGTTGAAAAAGGAAAATGCTTCCTCACCCTACTTTGTCAAATGAAGAAATGGCCAAACTTCAAACTGTATAATCCTCAATCATTAGAATTCTTAAAAAAGAGTTAGTTAGGGGCCAAAAAGCTGTCAATTATACAATGTTAGATTCTCGGCCACTAAACTTTAACTATGTTATCTAACATCTGTGTCTTTGTAGGCCCGTGTTTAAGCGGGTAGGCACGGTTAGGGGTGGGAATTGGTCCAGACGGACGGGAATCGGTCCAGACGTGTGGGGGAAACGGACGCTAACTCAACCGGTCCGGACGGAATGGGCATACGTCTTAAGTGTCCATTCGGATATCTGGACAAAACGGACGGACATTTCAGATTTTTCTCCAACAAAATGCCCGCCCGGGACCGTTTTGATAATCAGGCAAACCAGATATCGGTCGTTTGGATGCCAGTCACTAATGAACAAATAAAGAATTTTTTATTCGACATGAAAACTGTTTATTAGCTAAATACAACTTTCTAAACTCCCCACTTTACAGTTTTGAAAAGTAAATGAATACAAGCTAATCATTGAGATTTCTCATGGATTACGATCGGTTCTATTCTTCTTCACATGGATTACGATCGGTGTATTGTGGATTTCTAAGGTTATTGATGAGAGATTGAGATTTTGGAGGAGAGAGAGAGAGAGAGAGAGAGAGAAAGAGAGAGAGACTAGAGAAGTAGAGAGGCGAAGACAAAATTAAGAAAAGTGATTTCTGAAGTTATATATTTTTACTCTTGAAATGTAACGGTTGTAGCTAACCCTACAAATGTAAAGGCTTAAAACCAATCATATAGGCAAGCGGGTATAACAGGCAGGATAAACGGGCGGGTATGGACGGGTCGGTCAGGCGGACTATATAAGCGGGCGATTCGGATTACCGGATAAGGACCTATGCCTGCGTCCGTCCGCTTAAGCCCTCTTGGTCAGGCTGGTACGGACCGATTCGAGCATCGAACGGTCACGACCCCTTCAGACTTAGACGGTCGTGGGCGGGTTCTGAATTTTCGGGCCAAAATCCCACCCATGTCCGTCTGGGCCCACCACCATCATAAAAGGGCCCAATCTTCAATAGTCTTAGTTTAGGTTTTTATTACTTCTTTGAGTTAATTCCTATATGGCCCCCTACTTTGTGACCAGTTTCCTTTATGGCCCCCTTTTTTTTCGTAAATTCAAATATGGCCCCCCTTTTTTGAGGTAAATGTCCTGATTACCCTTCTTATTAATATTTTTTCAACATAAAAAAAAACAACTTGAATTCCACCTCACTTCCTACTCCCCCACACATATCTCTCCACATCATCTCTCTCTTTCTCCATCTCACCTCTCTCTCCAACTCACCTCTTTCTCTCTCTCCAACTCATCTCTCTCTCTAACTCACCTTCAAGGTCTGTTCTCCGGCGAAAGGGAAACCCCTTCGCCGGAGTTTCTAGAGAGAGAGAGAAGAGGTAATTTTTTTTTAAAGTCGCCGGCCGGAAAATTTTTCGGCCGGCGACCTTCGTCGGAGAAGATGGAGTGACTTGGAGAGAGAGAGAGGTGAGTTAGAGAGAGAGGTGAGTTAGAGAGAGAGATGAGTTGGAGAGAGAGAGAGGTGAGTTGGAGAGAGAGGTGACGTGGAGAGAGATGAGTGGTGGAGAAGGAAGTTAGGTGGAATTTAGGTCTGTTCTCCGGCGAAGGGGTGTTTCTAGAGAGAGAGAGAGAGAGAAGAGGTAAAAAAAAATTTTTTTTTTAAGGTGAGAGAGAGAAGAGGAAAATTTTCCGGCCGGCGACCTTCGTCGGAGAAGGAGTGACTTGGAGAGAGAGAGAGAGAGAGGTGAGTTGGAGAGAGAGGTGACGTGGAGAGAGATGGGTGGTGGAGAAGGAAGTGAGGTGGAATTTAGGTTTTGTTTTTTATTTTATTTTGAAAATACATTAATCAGAGGGGTAGTTATGACATTTGTCTGAAAATAGGGGGCCATATTTGAATTTACGAAAAAAAGAGGGCCATAAAGAAAGCTGGTCACAAAGTATGGGGCCATATAGGAATTAACTCTTCTTCTTTCCTTGTATTTTTGCAAGAGGTTCTTTTACTTTATATCCTACAGGTTTAAAAAAAGAAAAAGAAAAACTGAATGAGAAGTCTACAATGTGGGTCCAAATATAAAAAAACCTCTCGACAAAAAAGAAAATAAAAAAAAACCTCATGAGAAAGTTTTTTTTTGATGAAAAGTATTACTATTAAACCAGAGTCTATTACAAACCAACTAGAAATCCAAAAATAAAGAGAGAAAATCATGCCAAGTTTTCTTATGACCGTGGATACGACCCCATTTAGCTAATGCATCAGCATAAGTATTACAATTTCGAGATATATGAGTGAATATAATTCCTGTAAATTTGTCCTTGATGTCTTTGATCTGTTGGATGATTCTTTGTGATTGCCAGTGAAGATTTACTCCCTTGCCGTTGAGCGCTAAGATTATTGCTTGATTATCGCTTTCTAAGTGCACATAAGGAATTTGAAGTTGCATAGCACCTTGGAGACTAGATAATATTGCTAACCTTTCACATTCTTCCGCATGTTGTCCTCGAACAATATCTGCCACCGCTATTATGTAGTTAGCCTCTGCATCTCGTATGATATAGCCAATTCCCGCCTGTTCATTAAGACTGATGAATAAAGCATCTACATTGATCTTAATATATGGTGTCGATGGAGGTCTCCATGTTTGGGTATTCGTTTTTTCCTTACATTTATTGATGATACTAGACTCAGGTCTGAGTGGAGTAGTCGTGGTATTGATAATCCTCTCTATCATTTGTGAAGGATTTTGTTTATTTGTCGTAAAGCAGTTTTCACATCTGGCTTTCCACAGAAATCATAGAATTTTAGCATAAAGATTAATTGTTTCTTCCTCCATCGGTTTCCATTGTTGAATCCACTGAGTAGTAGTAGAGATATTATCCGTTCTAATATGGAAATGGAACCAAATTGTTTTAGCAAAAGAGCAATGCAGCATAACATGATCAAGTGTCTCATCTTCGTTACAATTAACACATGAGTAATTATTGCCAATGAATTTACCAATCTTCGCTCTTACTGGTAGGCTATTAGTGCAGCATTTCCAAAGAAATAGTTTAATCCGAGGAATAGTGTTCATGTTCCATATAAAGAACCAGTCCATCTGGTTTTGAGTATTGTAAATAGTATTGTTACGTAAAAAATTATACATGGATTTAAGAGAGAAATTACCTGATTTAGTCAATGTCCATATGGCTTTATCCTCTTCGTTGGGATTAAGATTAATGCTGAGAATAGAGCTGCAAATCTCATTATCAAAACACATATTTATTAAATTTAAGTTCCACCTACCATTCGTAATAAGTTGAGATACCTTCTCGAACGTACAACCTCTATCATTCGTGATTGGTGGTGGATGATTAGGTATCCAATAGTCAGTCCAAATATTGATATGCTCGCCTTTATTAATACTCCAAAAAATAAGGCTGTCAATTTGATGATAGTGTTTGGAAATAGATTTCCAAGGCCAAGAATGATGATTCTTGGACTGCGTAGGTTTATGTGAGTTATGAAAGTATTTACCTTTAAGCACTTGAACCCATATAGCTTCCGGGTTTTGACGATGCGCCAGTTAAGCTTGTGCAGAAAAGCTTGGTTATCGAGTTGAGGAAGACGCAAACCAAGACCACCCTGATTGCGAGGTTTGCAAATCGAATTCCAGTTGATAGTATGGAAAGTTTTGGATTTTCCCCACCAATAAGTCCTTTGAATAGACTCAATGCTGTCGCTAATGCCTTTGGGAAGGGCAAAGCACTGCATTTAGTATCGGGGAACAGCCGCTGCGATAGTTGAGATGACTACCGAGCGGCCAGCTTGCGAGAGGAGGTGAGTTTGCCATTTGACAAGTTTATTTTTAATTTGAATAATGAGGGAGTTGAAGGCTTGTTTTTTGTTACGATCAATAAAAAGCTTGGTTCCCAGGTATTTATCCCCAGACGACGACTGATGAACTTTAAGCTCTCTAATAATCATCCGTTTGAATTTCGGATGCGAGTTTTTAGAGAAAAAGATATTCGATTTAGCATAATTAATCATCTGCCCAGACGCCTCGCTGAATTCCTTCAGAATTTGTTTAAGATTGAAAATATTCTCAAGAGAGTTCTGCCCGAAAATGATACAGTCGTCAGCGAAGAGGAGGTGTTTAATAGTGAGGTTCGAGTTAGGAATGGGAAAGCCAATGAAAGGGGACTCATTGTGATTTTTCTCTAAAAGACGACTAAGACCTTCCATGGCAATGGCAAAAAGAAAAGGAGAGAGAGGATCGCCCTGCCTAATACCCCTGCTCACATTGAAAGTACTGCCCGGACGTCCATTGATGAGAACCGCCATCGAACTAGTGGAGATGCAAGTTTGGATGAGATTGATCCAAGAGCTTGAGAACTCCATCAAATTCATCACATTTTCCAGATAACTCCACTCAAATCTGTCAAAAGCTTTAGACATGTCCAACTTGAGACCAAAGTAGCTTTTGGCGCCCTTAACTTTTTTGAAAGAATGAATGAGTTCTTGACTGATGATAATATTATCAGTGATTTGCCTACCTGGAACATAGGCTCCTTGAAAAGGAGAGATTATATCAGCCAGAATGGGTTTCAGTCTATTGGCTAGAACTTTGGTAATGATTTTGTAAGTGGTGTTAAGCAAGCTAATAGGCCGGTAGTCAGCTGGTGTTTGAGGGGTTTTAGTTTTGGGAAGAAGGCAAATATGAGTGTGGTTAGAGATAGCTGGCAAAGTAGAATTCTGAAAGAATGAGGAAGTCATCAACTGAATGTCTTCCTTTACAGTCTCCCAATTGGACTGGTAGAAATGCGGAGGGAAACCATCTGGACCAGTAGCCGCTCTTGGCTTAAGAGCAAAAGTGGCCATTCTAATCTCTTCCTAATGAGGAAGCACCGTGAGAGACTCATTCTGAACATCTGAGATTAGAGGGAAGAAGCAATCCTTAAGATTAGAGGACATTGTAGATCCCGCTGTGGTGGAAATCTGCTGAATATGGTTAGAGAAAATCGTCGCTATTTCAACTTCCTCATATATAAAAAAATTCATTTTTTGAATATTGTTTATAACATATATAATTATGTTGATGATAAGAAGTCTTATATTTCCATAATCTGGTTTTTATCTTTTTTTTATTCTTCTTAATCAAAATCTTCATACTTTTTGTCTGGAAAGATTTGTATTTTGTTTGGTTTGTGTTTCTCTCATCTTTTTCAATTTTGTTTTGTGGAGTTCCAAAATCCAATTTGAGTTTTGGTTGATTTTTGTCAAAGTAGAGTATTCTGAATTTTTGCTTGATTTGTGTTTCTTTCATCTCTTTAATCGAAATCTCTATACTTTCTGTCTGGAAAGATTTGTATTTTGTTTGTTTGTGTTTCTCTCATCTTTTTCAATTTTGTTTTGTGGAGTTTCAAAACCCAATTTGAATTTTGGATGATTTTTGTCAAAGTAGAGTTTTCTGAATTGTATATTGTTTGATTTGTGTTTCTTTCATCTCTTTCAATTTTATTTTGTGTAGTTCCAAAATCTAATTTGAGTTTCGGTTGATTTTAGTGCTCTTGGTCAAAGTTGAGTTTTGTTGATGAAATGTCTCGTTTTGTGGAGTTCCAAAATCCAATTTGAGTCTTAGTTGATTTTAGCGCTCTTGGTCAAAGTAGAGTTCTCTGAGTTTTTGTTTGGTTTGTGTTTCTTTCATCTTTTTCAATTTCATTTTGTGTAGTTCCAAAATCTAATTTGAATTTCGGTTCATCTTAGAGTTTTTGGTCAAAGTTGAGTTTTGGTGGTGAAGTGTTTGATTAAATGTCTCGTAGACTAATTGTTGTATCTTTTATCCAATTTGAAGTGTTCCAAAATGAAGTTGTTGACTCCACGTGTTTCAAAAAAGAAGAGTTTACTTGTGCAAATAATTTGTTTATGTTTCAATGATTTGAAGTGTTCAAAAATCCAATTATTGTGACTTACAATCCATGCATTTACATGTGCAAATAATTTGTTCGCTACATTATGTCTTATAGAAATGTAGGCATGTTTCAAAAAAGAAGAGATGACCTAATAGAAAATATGGATCTTTAATTGCTATCACTGATCACCATAGCTTTTTCTGTGTGTGTTATTGTTGAATTTGGATTTCCACGGAACAATTGAATGAATTGATGTAACTATGACTTGTGAAGTTGGATAACGGAAAAATTTAAAGAGAAAGAACAAAATAAACTTTATCTGTATCAATCGCTCAGACCATCATATTTTAGACAAAATTCCTGTGAACACAACCATTAGCCAAGTAAAAGGATTTGGGTATGTTTTCCGAACTCTTCCATGTGAATTGAATGGGTGCATTGATTTTGATATCCCTGTGACTTTCTATCAGAAATGGTTTCGTCCATTGGAGTATGTGGATTGTGGGTGGGTCATCTCTTTTGTCTTATGGGGATGGGGTCGTGGAGTTTGTTCTGTCCAAGCATATCAGAATTAATTAATTTAAATGTTCATCTTTTTCTGTTTTGTTAGGAGGTTTGGTTGGTTTTAGCTTTCTTGCTCAACTTTTAATACTTAAGATGGATGTCATAGATGAAAAGTATAGTTACGTTTCCGCCGGGGACTCTTTTCTTTACACAAAATATGAATAGATTGCAGTTTCCTTATATTCCACATGTACTTATCGGTGCGACCGATCCTAACTATGTCTGAAAAGTGAAAATTAGGCAATTGATTCAAGTGTTCAAAGTTTAGAATCAAATTAAAAGCATATGATTAAGATTTACAAAGTAATTTGTACCTTGCCCGTTTGTCTACATCTGAATATAGAGTCTACCCAATGATGCAAATTCTGCGAAACATATTTCGCCTACGGCGATTCACGATGCTTTCTGATTCGTTCCATATAATTTATTTGAATACTTGACTATAGAGGTGTGAAAAGAAATTGCTTTTTAGATTCTCTTTATTTGAGATACACTAGAGTTTAGATTACGAGTTTACACTTTCTTTTAGTGCTACATTAGAGATCGACAACCATAAAATAATACGATGAAAAGTCTGTTATCTTCATTTTGATTAAAGTATGTAACAGTTGTTCTTTAATTTAAATTTGACTGTCTTGTGGAATCACTTCTACCTTTTTTTTTTTTCTTTTTTTTCATCAAAGTTGAAGGCGACTTGGTATTATATGTTATTGAGGCCCTACTGCAGTGGCTAAAATATTTCATTTTGATTAAAGTTCTATAATAGTTGTTCTTTAATTTGTTGGACCGTCCCCTTGCTTTTTCATTAAAGTTGAAGACGATTTGGTATTATATGCATACGAGTACCTGATGCATATAATACAGACTGGTCTGTCTTTTGTAGACTCATCAGTGACACGTAATTTCTTAGGAATATGCTGGGATCTTTAGTCCCATCGTAATTGTCGAGGTTAGGACATTTGAAATTCTTAGGCCTTTGGGCCACCAATATCTAAGCACTCAGAGGGGCAAGCCTATCTTGAGTGTCTTCTGATTCGCCTCCTATAAATTCGGGGGTGTATGGCTCGTGGTAGTTGCTTCGCATTTCCTCGACTCGAGCCTGTTCTCTTTCCTTTTGCAGCAGCCTAAGGGCTTTCCTATTGCCTGCGTCATGTCGCGCTGTGAAAGCGCTTCATTTTTCAATCTCGAAATTCTTAGGCCTAAATATTTTATCAACAAAAACAAAGCTACTGAGGTGTTTTGATGAGAGAAAAAGTGTATTGATAATGAACATTTGGGTCGATGAGAGAGAGAAACAATTTGGAAAATATGAACTACAAAGAGTTTTTAGAGAGAGAAAAAAATTAATAGAAAAGGTAACTTACGAAGAAAAAGTCTGATTTTAATTGTCAATTGAAGGTAACAACAAAAATGGGGTCATGTGGGTATTTTCGATAAACTATTAGGCTCTGCGGGAAACTGGTCATAAACTAGGGGTCATCTCGGAAATAACCCAAAAAAACATAAACCAAACACACCCTAAACGTCGCCGGCAAAATGTCGCCGACAGGAAGTGTCCGACGATGGTCGGCGACGACCGGCGACTTATTATCTCTTCTCTATCTTTATCTCTCTTTCTCTTGTCTCTCTTTTCTCTCTTTCTCTTTCTTCTCGCTTTCTTCTGTCCCTTCCTAAATCCAGCGAAGGAGAGGAACTCCTTCGCCGGATTTCTGATTTCCAAACGAAACTGATCTGGTTTCGTCTGGAATCCAGACGACCAGACGAGATCTAGTTTGGTTTGACGAAACCAGATCGATTTCGTCTGGAAACTAGGGTTCCTCCCCTTCGCTGGAAATATAGAGAGATGAGATAGAGTTAAGAGAGAGGAGAGATAGAGAGAGGAGAGAGATAGAAAATAGATGGAGAAGTGAAAGAAGAAGTGTCGTTGAGTCTCGCCGGAATTTACGAGTGTTTGGAGGAAACAAAAAGTTTTTGTTTCCACCCAAAACTTATTGCCCCCAAAACTTCCCTTATTTCCTCTTATTTATCCAAAACAGTGGCCAAAAGAATTTACCTCCCATATCTTCAAGAGATCCGTTGTTTCTCTATTTTCCCTCCTCTAACCCTTTCAAACCTTTTGACTAAATGCCCTAACGGATCGCCGTGAAGAGCTCTCCCACCCTCTATCTCTACCTTCTCTCTCTAAATAGCCGTTGGAACTCTCTCTCTCTCTCTGTTCTTAGAAGCAATGCCAAGCATTCTTGCAGAAGATCAAAATACCAATCCCTTATTACACAATGCCCCTGTTTCTCAGCTACCATTAAACCCTAATCAGAAAAAATTGTTAGTTTGCAAGGAGATCAAGAACATCACTGATCCTACTACTAGTATGCTTTCTTCTTCTAAACCTACTGGGGGTCTTTCTGTGAAAAGAAAAAGACCACCCATGATTCAGATTCCTTCTGTTTTACAAGAAATTCAATTGGACAAGATCAAACATAGTATGGATGAAGATACTAAAACCCTAGAGTATTCTGAAACAGGAGTTGGGGTTTTTTCTATCAAAGGAAAGAAAAAGGTTATGGAAGATACCCACAAGATTCTTTCTGGTTTAAATGGAGATCCGAAGAAGGTAATCTTTTGTGGGTTTTATCTTTACTTACATATAAAGTTTGGGTTTTTGTTTTTGGATATTGATGAATGGGTTTTTTGTATTGTAATTTAGGGTTTCTTTGGGGTTTATGATGGTCATGGAGGTCGAAAAGCTTCTGATTTTGTTGCTGAGAATTTGCATAAGAATATACTAGCAATGTTGGAAAATTCTCAAGGAAATTTGGGTAAAGAGGATGCCATTAAAGCGGGATATCTTAAAACTGACCAAGAATTTTTGAAACAGGTATACTTTCATGAATTTCAAAATAAGCAATCTTCTTGTGATTTTGTAGTTTAAAAGATGAACTTATCATACACCATTGGGCCCAAAATGATATTCGGCCCGGAAAAACTGGCCAACCCGACGTGGTTGGTGGTCGGCCGTGATGAGCCAAGTACTTAGCCCGTCCTGGCCAACCACGTAGACCGCAGGGTGGGTCCTGAAAACTATTTCAGGCCAAAGTATCAAACGTTTGTCTTTTGGTTGAGGAAACGTGAGACTATGATAGTGCACTAGCACCTAAACTTGTTAATATGCTCAAAAGAAGTAAACCAAAATGGATCGACTAGATTGTCTTCCAATACCATCAAGTTCTCTATGTTCTCTATCTGTACTGAGGAAGTTTGGGTGTGATTTGATTCTTACAGGGTTTAAGCAGTGGGTCTTGTTGTGTCACTTGCCTAATTGACAAGACAGACATTTTCGTCTCGAACTTAGGTGATTGCAGGGCAGTTCTATGTAGAGGTGGTGTAGCGGAAGCCCTCACAAAGGACCACACGGCTCGGCGTGAGGATGAGCGAAAAAGAATCGAAAGTAAGGTAGTATTTTTATGTTAGGCAAACTTGGTAATGTTCATACGAAAGTGTTAAAGTTGGAAATTCTCCATTATCTTTGTCTCTTGTTTTCGTAATTTGTTAATTTGATAACTTCATATAGGGTGGATATGTTGAGATCAACCATGGTGCTTGGAGAATTCATGGGATACTTTCTGTTTCTAGATCCATTGGTGATATCCATTTGAAGGATTGGGTACTTGCTGAACCTGACACGAAAATCTTGAGTTTGACTCCAGAAATGGAGTTTCTTGTCTTAGCTTCAGATGGATTATGGGAAAAGGTTGACAATCAAGAAGCAACTGATATAGCGAGGCGGGTCTATCTTGCACCAAACAAGCTAGAATCTGCATGTTATGTTTCTAAAGAAGATGTTAATCAGTTTGGGTCTCAAAATACTAGTCCTCCATTAAAGAAAGCGAAAAAAAATCAGTTTGTGTCTGAAAACACTAGTCCTTCACCAAAGATGAGACAATTATCAAAACAAGATCAATTTGCATCCGAAAATACCACCCCGCCAAAGAAGATAAGGAGAATATCAAAAGAAGAAGCTCAATCTGTGTCTGAAAACACCAGTCCTCTATCAAGGATAAGGAAATTCTCAAGAGAAGATCAATTTGCTTCTGAAAATACCAGTCCTTCCAAGATGAGGAGAATTTCGGTGGTGAAAAAGCATAATAAAGTTATGAGTCAGTCTCCAAGTCGAGGAAGAATCAATAAAAATACAAACAATGTGGGACTAATTTCTGCCTGTAAAGAACTTGTGAACCTTGCACTAACTAGGGGTAGTATGGATGACATTACTGTGATGATAATCGATTTAGCCCACTTTTGTCGCAGCAACAAGTGAAAATCATCGGTGTAAACACAAAACGATCTTTATATTGTGCATTACTTGTATAAAAGCTTAAGTCTTTCTTTTTCCTTGGGTTATTTTTCTCCATTAAACAATAACTGTCTTACCACCTTCCATTCTTTATGAAATGATATGTTTCTTTCTTTTTTTTTTGAACGAGTGATACCATATATCAATAAAGTCTATTACAAGGTAAGAGACTGGAATTAACAACACTTAAAAAAGAAAATCAGTCAGCACGGACCAATTCTTCAACAGCCAAATTATGAGGGGCCGAATTTGCAGACCGAGGGCAGTAGCGGAACTTCACTCTTCTTTCTCTTGCTTTTTCTCGCAACAGCTGGACTTCATGTTTGATGCGCCACGGGATACAATAGGTATTCCTCCACCATTTCTAAACCTAATTGGAAAGCTTTCATTTCGCTGTAGAGAGCCGAAATGGCCGAGAATCTTGAAACCCTAGAGCTGAGAATACCTCCCGATGAGTCCCTCATTATCGCCGCCGCCGAAGCTCCCCCTATTCTGTATGCTCCATCGACATTTACCTTTATATTTCCTTGTGAAGGTGGGATCCAAGCTTGTACCTGTATTTCATTTACATCAAAGGTCGAGTTTAACAAGTTAGGGTTTTTGTTAAGTTCAATTTTGGTCATCAACCAGACTCTATCCAAATCGATGGTGCGATTATTGAAGTAAACTTCGTTGCGGCTCTTCCACCAACTCCATAACAGATAAGTATATTTATACCAAATTCTGTTATCCTTTTCTCCTTGATTCAGTAACTCCTGCAAATTTATAATGGGATCCGACCCTAATTGAAGTAGATCATGATCATTAGTTATATATAGTAATTGTATAAACAATGGACATGAACCGAATAAATGATTTAAGGATTCTACTTCCTGTGAATTGCATAGTTTACAAATCGGATCTGTGTGATGCATGCGTCTGTTGATGTTTGAGAGAGTAGCTATACCATTGTGTATTAACTTCCAAGTGAATAACTGAATTTTAGGGTCCATTAAACTCTTCTTCCAGAGCTTACTCCAAGGAAATGATTGAAGATGATCAGGTAAATTCGATTGTTGTTTAATTGTAGAGTAATAAGACTTAGTTGTAAAGTTCCCTTTTTCTGTTTGGCACCATATAAGGCTATCTTCCGAATTATCATTTGGAACATATAAGTTAAGAATCGCAGTTATAGTTTCCTGATCGAAGTGCTCATTAAGCAAACTACAGTTCCAATGATTAGTACCAGGGTGTAGCAGATCAGAGACCCATTTGATGTTGTTGGATAACGTCCTTATTACATGTGGTTTCTTGTTCTGCATTTCAGGTAGCCATGGATCCTTCTCTATTTGTACTTTGGTGCCATTTCCAATCTGCCATATGCTGTGATTTCTTAACACATCCCTTACTTGAAGCAATGACTTCCAGAATTGAGAGTTATGTTGCTTTGGAGAAGCCTCCCAAAAGTTCACATTGGTAAGATACTTCGACTTTAGTATTTTGACCCACATATCATCATTATTTGTGCAAAGTCTCCATGCCATTTTAGCCAACATAGACTCATTGACCTCCGCTAAAGTTCTAATACCCAAACCACCTTGCTTCTTCGATGTAGTGATAACATCCCATTTGATAAAGTGTAATTTTCTATCTTCAATTTCATGTCCCCACCAAAAACTACGCTCTTCTCGTTCTAGAGTGTAAATAATTGATTTAGGAACTCTCTGTAATCCGAATGTATAAGTGCAGAAAGAGCCTAAAACCGACTTTATCAAAACTGTCCTACCAGCTTGTGAAATTAGTTTTTGCTTCCACCCAGAAAGTGATTTCTTGAACTTTTCTTTTAGCCAAGTATAGGTTTCTATTCTGTTTCCTGGTTTCATGATGAGTGAACCCAAATACTTGGCCTGATTTGTCATACGAGGTGCTTTTAACTTAGCTATATATTTTTCTTGAATTTCAGGTGGAATTCCCGCACCAAAATAAATCGAGGATTTATCGAAATTCACTGCTTGTCCAGAGAAACCAGCATATTCTTCCATAAGTAGCAAGATTGCATTGAGGTTGGTAAGACTAGCTTCTCCAAAAAGGATTAAATCATCTGCAAAGAGAAGATGAGTGATAGAAGGGCAAACTCTATTAAATTTGTATCCTGTGTAAAGACACTGCCTCTCATAGTGGATAATAAGTAGTGATAGGGATTGAGTAGTTAAAATGAAAAGGTAGGGTGATAACGGACACCCTTGCCTAAGACCTCTCGAGGCTGAAAAAGCCCCAAACAGACCCCCATTAATCTGAATATTAAAATTAGCAGTCGAAATACAAGATATAATGAGACTCAAAATGGGGCCACGAAGACCAGTCGCTTGAAGAACTTGGGTCAAGAAAGACCAATTGACCCTATCATAAGCTTTGGCCATATCCATTTTTAGAGAAAAACCACCCGATCTAGCTTTTGAACCATGCATAGAGTGAATCAATTCGGTAGTCACTACAATATTATCTACTATTTGTCTATTCGGGACAAAAGCGTTTTGAGTCCACATGATGTTATCCTCTAAGAGAGGCCGAATCCTATTTGCAACTATTTTAGTGATGAATTTGTAAATAGAGTTGCATAAAGAGATCGGACGAAAATCCGAGGCCATACTCGGATTCCTCACCTTAGGGATTAAAGCAATAGTAGTTAAATTAAGAGAAGGGTCGATTGAACCTGACTTGAAAGCTTCCTGAATATAGTGTACCAGATCCCCACCTACAGTCTCCCAATTTTGTTGATAAAATATACACGGGAGACCATCTGGTCCCGGGCTTTTGAGGGAACCCATCTCCATGACAACTGCTTTAATCTCTTCTGTGGATGGAATTCTTGAGATGTAGCCCAGGTCTTCTTCCGATATGACTTTATATGAATCTAATAACTCTATCGGTGGTTGTACTACCATCTCTTCAGTAAACAAATTCTGAAAAAATATGAGATATCAGTTGCAATTTCAGTGGGATTATTAGATTTGATACCTGATTGCAGCCTAAGCTCACTGATTTGGTTTTTCTGTCTTCTTTGTGATACTGCTGCGTGAAATGCTTTAGAATTCCGATCACCGTGCTTAAAAGCTCCATTAAACAGAAAGGGAAATCAGCCAGGGAAACGAAGGTAGAGAGGGATAGGGTTATATGGATTAGGAGGTGAATTCCAAACAGAGAAAGCACTGGCTGAGTTCATCCATTTCTTTTTCATTTCCGAGTAATGTCGATCGATCACATCCTTCAAAGCTCTCTGTGGCGTTCACCCAGTTTAGCCCCGTCTTTGTATATATCTCCTCGTTGAAGTCGCCCTTGTCTGCTTCTAACCTTCTGAAATATGAAAAATACTAAAATATAAAAAATGCAGGGACAAAAAAAACCAGGCATTCTCACTTGTCGTAATTCGTGCTACTGACGACTGATCTACTAAATCGCGAATTGTGACAAGTCACATAGGATTTATACGTAGAGTCTGCCTAATTTTCTTGTTCTCAACATTACTCCTGAGATCTTTGACCTACTTAAACCCTATCAGGCTGAGGCTAGTTGATTGGATTGCACTGGCCTTGTACAGACTCGGGCTAGAGGTTTGGGTCGTATTCAGATGGTAATCACCAAGGAGTAACGGACTCGTACTCGGACGGTAATCACCATGGGCCAGACTTAAGCAAGTCGGCCCGCGGGGATTCTAGTGAAGTGGGAGTAGGGAGAGAGATTTTTGGAATTTACTCTTAAATCAAGGATGGAGACTTATTTGTTGCTGGTGCAGATGAGAGATCCCTAGTTTAAGATGATCAGGCAGAAGCGAATGCATCCTATAAACGCTTACAAAATCCTCTCTCAGAATATGAAACTCCATGATTTTGAGGCTTCTTTAGTCCCACCAATCCACTCAAAATTGCTCCTCCTATGTACCCAAATTCATCCTTAAACTTCTTCCCCAATAATTCATAACTGAAGTAATCATTTCTCAAACAATATTTTAATTTGTCAATTTTAAAACATATTTGAGTCTTATATCGAAGTAGATCTTTACGAATATGAGATCTTTCTACAAATTTTGTGAAAATCTTCGACATATGAAGTAGGACTCGCAATGTGATGTGTAAGCCTCAATTCGTTAAATCGGGCCAGCGCTCTAAATTTTTTTTTTTGGAACATGTCTAAACTTTCATACCAATTACCGCGCATGGCTGCTTTCATGGTGTATGGAAACCATCTCCCTATCTAATTAAAAGATCATGAAATGAAACTTCATGTAGTACCGTTGCCCCAGACCTCCATAGATAAACTAGTCCATTGATATTAACCATATAATATATCTAACACTTTAATTACACGAGATAATTCAAGAGGGTAAACACGGTTTGCTCCTAATTGTAGCACGCTTGGATCCGAATATGCCTCATTGAGTGATATCTAACAGAGCACACCAAACCTTTTAACACCCAAATATATGAAGTGCCGTTATGAGTCCTAGAAGAATAAATTTTCTGCACATAAAAATTGTTTATACAATCTCGAAATAAAACTAGGAGTACAAATCAAACAATTCCTTGATTATATCAAACACTTGGGTTCTTAAACAAATCGAATTTTAAATTCAAAGAATTCCAAAAATAAAATAAAATAGGAAATCGAATATAATAAGCATTCAATTTGTTCTGAATAAATGCATTCCCATACCCAAACCTTTTGTATTAGTAAATAAAACCAGTTTCAGCTCTTTAACACATTCTTCCATTGATGGTCTTTCACTGCTCTCAGTACGAACACAACGGGATGCTAGATTTGCGTACATGAAAATCGACTCTAAAGTATAGGAACTTCTTCTCATGTCTGGGTCTATCACATTTCGAAGTTTCTTACGATCATTTAGTAAATGTTTAACCTGAATAAGTGGGTCATGGTTAATGTTCGATGGCGTTTTAATACGAAGTGCTTATAAAAATCGAATAAAATGCACTAAAGAGTGTCACATTTATACCTGTATTATAATGTTTTGATCGGTTGAGCCCTGGGTTAAGTCGAGCGCTCTTTTACCAGTCAAGAGCTCGAGAAGAACCACACCAAATGCATAAACATCGCTTTGTAAAGTTAGCTTTCCCGTCTGCGGTAAAAAAATGTATTGATGAGGAAAATGTAACACAAATATAAACAAGAACTGTTTTCGAACATAGTGTGGATTAATGTGATTTCAAGTTCCTGAACACCACGTAAAAATGTGGTTGGTAAACAATGTCTAGTTCCTACGTAGGTGTTAGAGCCCATCCTTATTCCCTAATACATGGATAGAGGTTGCCAACGGGGGTGTGTTGGCCCAGAAGCGGTGCAACACGGTCCATTCATTTAGGACGCTAACCCAGCACGGCAAGTTTCGGAATGGACAGTGGCCTGTTACAGGCACGGCTCATTTAGCCACTACATGCCCCGGCTTAGATGACCTTTTCTTTAATACACTGGTTCTTATGAATACTTTCCATAGTAACATCTCGGTATGGCACACGAAATAATAAATGGATATTGAGAAACTGAAAACGAAACCACAAGAATCTAAGTTGAATTAAATGTAGAAGGATGCATACCGAAGTGTACTCGGGATCAATATAACCAAAAGTACCAAGAATTTTTGTGGTAATATATATCTCTTGGCCTTCAGGCATTAGCTTAGCGAAGCCAAAATCGGATATCTGTAAGTCGAAAATATCATAAAAATATTACATATAGAATTAGCCCAAACAAATTGCTAGCTATGCATAAAAGTATACCTTAGCTTCAAAATTTTCATCTAAGAGTATGTTGGTAGACTTGAAATCTCTATGAACCACAGGAATCCCAACTGCCGAACTCGAATGCAGATAAGCCAAGCCTCTTGCCGCTCCAAGTGCTACTTTAAGCCTCAGAGACCAACCCATCTTCATGTCATTAACTCCTGAATTATAACACCAACGACTTCAAGTTAAGAAACTTAACTAATCGACATTTGTTTATTGATGCTAGAAATCTTTGCAATAAACCAACCATTTAACTGGTCTTGTAGATTCCCTTTGTGCATAAATTCGTAAACAAGGAATCGATGTTTTCCATCAGCACAATAGCCTCTAAGAGTAACTAGATTTGGGTGTTCCAATCTACTTAACATGTCAACTTCTACCCGGAACTCTCGTTCGCCTTCTGCTTCTTTACTTGGTGGTAGCTCCATTTTCTTGATTGCCACTATCTTGAAACAGCAAATAAAGTTAGAAAATAGAAAAGATATTAAACTCAAATATGATTTTGGAACAAAGCTCTCATTCTATGTTTTTCCTTGTTAAGTCATTAGCACTTGTTGGAATCAAATACAAAAATGGACTTCATCAACAACAAGGTTATCCTCTAAATGAAATTAAGAGGGTGTTCTGTTTTTATTAAGCTCGAGCTTTGGTGTGAAGCTTTGTCTTTTTAGATTGATATTGAAATGTTCGTAGCTTATTAACAAACCTCTCCGGACCGAAGAGTTCCTCTATAAACTCGCCCAAATCCTCCTTTACCCACCAAATTGTTGTCGCTAAATGAACACGTCGCTTCTTCCATTTCCTTGAGAGTGAAGACGGATGATCCATAATGTCTTTTAGTAGATGGTGTATGATCGTCAAGTTGCCAATACTCGAGACGCTTATAAATCCCTAATACATATTGGGTATTACTAATTCAATCCTAAAATGTGAAAAACCAAATCAAAACAAGAACAAAAGAAGAATTACATACAAGGGTCACCATAATCTAGTGATTTGCTTCTCCTTCTCTTCTTCCACGCTGAAACGAACCCGAAAGGCATGATCACTCTGTATTTAAGAGTGAATTGTAGAAAACAGATCAAGTTATCACATTAGTTTTCTACTTCTTGCAAAACCCATTTAACAAAATGCCCTAAAAGTAACTAAGAATCAAAGTTTTTTGCTAAAAAACTACCTCAACTTCACCAACCATTAATAGAGTTGAAGCTTAGAAAATGGAGAATGGGTACTAGACAGTGAATGAAATAAAGAAAGTAATGGAGGGTGGTAGAAGAATCTTACCAAGAGGGAAGTACAAGTGAAGTTAGATTTTGACAGTATTCAACAACCACTAAATACCACCTTCATGAATTTTCCCTATAGAAAAAAGTAAACCCTAAAGAAAACAATAAAACCCCATGAAAATAAAGACTTTAATCTTGAAGAAAAAGGGAAAGCAAGGAATAATATAAAGGGTTACCTGGTGAGAGGAGACCATTTGAGTACTGAAAAAGGAGATAGCAACCACAATCTCTGTCCTCATTTCCTTTTCTTTTGTATGAAGTGAGAGAAACAAAAGAGAGAGAGAGAGAGAGAGAGAGAGAGAGAGAGAGAGTGAAATAGAGTTAACATTGTTTTCTTTGTTTGGTAAAGGGGAATTAACAGTTGAAGAGCTGCTTTCAATCTTTTCTTTATTTTGATGAATAGTACTCTGCTTTTATAAAAACAATCTTCACATAAGATTTCAGGTCTACCTAATCTTCAATTATTTATGTGTCAAAATTGAATTTCATTGGGTGGGATCCATATAAATGCCTCCAACCAAAATTGTAGTGTCTTTTTGTAAACAATCAAACAAGCTTATATATTTGTTTATATGTTTGTTGTTTAGACACCTTTTATTTGATGCTCTGTCAACATATTTTGGGACGTTCGTCGACTCTTTTGTAGCGCTCTGTATGACATTTTTTGTGACCCTTTAGTCCGCACTTGTGACGTTTCGTATTGACAGACAAAACCATACTAAGGCTTTGGCTTAAGATGGGTATTGTTTTAGTCATTAAGACTTTGTTTGAGTCATGGATTCCGAAATTAGGCCACTAAAGCCGTGGAGTTCCGGTAATAAGATGATGTTGTCACCTTTTTGTGTCGCTCAGTCGGCATTCTATGTGATGCTTTGTTCGGCACTTTTTGTATCGCTCTGTTGACACTTTGTGACACCCGCCCAACCGACACTCTTGTAACACTCAGCCTCGATATTTTTGTGAACGCTCTATCGACACTTCTTGTGACTCCGTCGATACCAGGGGCGGATCTATGTGGAGACCAGGTTGGGCAGTTGCCCCGGCCTGATCTCCCATATATAAGACAAACTTCCACTAATTTCAACAGATCACCTTAGCTCATGTGGTTGAGCTTGTGCATTTCCAACCTTTAGACCCGGGTTCAAACCTCTGTCCCTGCCTTAAGTTTTTTCTTTTTTTGCATTTTTGCTTCAAAGCTAAATTAAGTGCCCAAGAGAAAGTCTTGTTTTTGCTTGGGTATAATACTCTTGACTATGTAATTTTTTTCTACTTCAAATGTTATTGAATAATTATAACACGAACCTCTTAGATTAATGTTAATAAAATTGTGTGATTTTTTTTTTTGTTCTTTAAGATGTAAAATAATTGATAAAGTTCTATTGATATTTTGGTACTCAATTGAGTTATCCAATATTACGTTAATTTGTAAATTTAAGTCAAAAGATCGCTTCCATTGTTTGATTTAGATTATTAAGATAAATGTAAAAAAATGGGTCGATGGGTTTTAAGTCCAAAATAAAGTTCAAAAAGGGTTTAAAGTCCAATCTTCTCAAAAAATAGGTTTTTAGTCCTTTTCCGTTTTGAAGAAACATTGTTGATACATAACACATAACACATATAAAAAAATGAAATAAAGTATAAAAAAAATGAAATAAAGTATGAAACTTTAACAATAAATAACAGGTAATTTATGAAACAAAACAAGAATCAATAAACAGAAAAACATTGTAATCTTGAC
>BEHA01001761.1:179185-194250 GCA_002897215.1 Eschscholzia californica subsp. californica
AAAATGAAATAAAGTATGAAACTTTAACAATAAATAACAGGTAATTTATGAAACAAAACAAGAATCAATAAACAGAAAAACACTGTAATCTTGACATATAAACATACTTTAACTAAGTTGGACTAAATATTCATTATAATTAATTATTATTTTGGCTTAAAATCCTATATTAATATTAGGGTGGACTAAATGTGTGTTTAGGGGTAGATTTTTTGACTAGAAACCCAAAATTTATATAAAGAATTATGTATAGTCAACTATCTAAACTAAGAAACAAGTGGAAATGAGGCAGTTTTCTTCTGAGAAACAAGTCTTGCCATTTCTAATCTCTTATTATAACTTCTCAAAACCTAAATGACCACGATCCGACGGTTCCTTAGCAACTCATCTCCCATCTGGAAGATCTCAAAGGATATGCGGCTAGATTTAGGGTTTCGTTTACCCACTGTAGACGAATGGCAAATCAAGCGGCCCACGTGTTAGCGGCACAGGAGATGACTTCCACCTAAGGGATTGCATGAGAGGCACCATATTTTTATTTCCTGTTAGTTTCTCCTTTAACGGGGGTGGCCGGAGACAGTTAACATTTGTATCTTTTCTTTAAATTAATGAAATGTACTCAAAAAAAAAAAACTTCTCAAAACAAAATCGAAGTCTTCGAAACACTAATCTTTTCATGTATTGATTTTTTCCTTGTGTAAATAAGTGAATATCAGTTGGTTTGGATGGAATTCATGTTCACAGTTTTGCATTAGAAAGCTTATAAGTGATTAATGATAATTAAAGAAGTAACAGGCATGATATTGAGGAGGCTTCACTTTCGACCACGGTTTTAACTGTGGTCTCTCAGTAGAATCCAAACTGTGCCGTATTTTAATGTGGGTAGGAAAGCGTCAAAAGAAAAAAAGTTCCGAAATGGGCATGAAAGGGTTGCAAAAGTGGATGCAGAAGGTGTCGTTAGAATCTAGACAACACAGAAAAGTTTAAGGAGAACACCAAGTAACAAAGCGTCACAAAGAGTGATGTTGTGGAAATCGCCCAAAAATTTCAGATGTAGCTCAAAAAAGTGTAAGCGAGGCACTCAAAGAATGTTCAATGGGCTGGTCACAAAAGTGTTTCCGGCGTCACAAAAAAGCCCATATAGAGAGCATCACAAAATTTGAGTATCGATCAGGGGCGGAACCAGGATTTCATATTAGGCAGGGCAAGCCTAAAGTCTATGAAGTAAACTTCTACATATAATACGTATAGCTTTACAAGATACACCACAAGACAATTTTTTAAGAACATCCTTTCATATCATGATCTTTTTATAAATTTTGGGTTTCTAGTCCAAAAATCTACCCCTAAACACACATTTAGTCCACCCTAATATTAATATAGGATTTTAAGCCAAAATAATAATTATAATGGATATTTAGTCCAACTTAGTTAAAGTATGTTTATATGTCAAGATTACAATGTTTTTCTGTTTATTGATTCTTGTTTTGTTTCATAAATTACCTGTTATTTATTGTTAAAGTTTCATACTTTATTTCATTTTTTTTATACTTTATTTCATTTTTTTTATATGTGTTATGTGTTATGTATCAACAGTGTTTCTTCAAAACAGAAAAGGACTAAAACCTATTTTTTGAGAAGATTGGACTTTAAACCCTTTTTGAACTTTATTTTGGACTTAAAACCCATCGACCCTTATTTATAGTGGAAATTACAACTCCTAGTAAAAAAGTAGTCTTCGGTATGTGTTTCATTAGTGAGTTTGATTTTCCTATGAATAATTCATTTAATAATTTGTTACTGTAACTGTAGTAATATTTTCATTTACCCATGTGACTATGCGGGAAGGTCTGGACATTTACGCTTGTAAAAGAACCGAGGATTTAAGATAGTAATAGTAGACATTGTTATGTAGACAAATTTTCCGATCCACTCCCCGAGCCATTTGGGTTTCCATACCTCTATGATAATTCGGTTGGTTGATTTTTGATAAATTAGTGTGGCCTAAATAATAAGTATAGAAGTGGAAGATAGCGAGAGTGCGATATCCAATCTGAGACGTCCAAATATTAAGAGAAATTGGTTGCTTGAAGTCTGAGACGAACTATGTCCGTCTGCCCAGCAAAGTTAGATAGGCTATTCATTGACTGTCAATCCAATCACATAATTCTCTATCTCAATCGAGGATAAATGTTTTTCAACTATTCACTCCCAATCACCAATATATTTACACCCTTTATTCTCTCTAAATCAACCACAATATATTCGTAATATTTCTTTGATTACTAGAATTATTATTATTGTAGATTTGATTTTTGATTTGATTTAGTGTGCAAGATAAAATTCAAATATTTGTTTCTATACATGGACAACACACAAAAAAACTTCCCTAGGAATTTAAAATACTCTTCTCATTCTTTTTCTAGCTTCTCATCAAGGGTTTTCAACTCTATATGAGTAATTCATTCTTCTTCTCTGCCTCCTCCTCCTCATCTATCTTCTCTTAAAATCCAAGTATGGAAGGAAGCAGCAGGTTCATAGCACCACCAATTTTCATAAAGAGCGCAGAATTGGCCAACAACAACATATTTATGTATGAGCAATCACCTTCTCACCAAGGATGGTTGATTATATGGTGTGTACATGAAAGGAGGAGGTGGAAAATGGGTGATTGCTGTCTCTGGAATCCAACAACATTTGAGTCAATTATGTTACCTTCTCTTTTCTCCTTTCTCGACGATGAGACAATTACGGGTCCATTCAGTGCTATCCTGACTTCTCCACCAACCTCAAATAATTCCATGGTTGTCTTTAGCTTCTGTAACAGAGTTCGACAAGATTTGTGCTTTCTTCTATTTTGCTGTCCAGGAGATAAACAATGGAGGAAACAAGACTATTCATTACTTGCTCCTTGTCTGTTTTGCTTCAGAGGCAAATTATGCATCATGGGTACTGATGACGATTTTGATAAGATCCATATGATCGAAAAACTCGAGCCTCAACTATCTATTAACTCACTCAAAGTTTTATTTAACAACAATGCACGTCATCCAGCAGAAGGAGAAAAAACATCATGTGGTATTAAGACAAATTATGTGGAGTGTTGTGATGAACTGTTTAAGATTGTTAGAGCGTATCGTTTTCGTGATTACTTTTCTGGAAAAGCACTAATGTATTTCATAAAAATTTCCAAATTTGATTTTGCTTCAAAGGGGGTTCCTAGTTGGGTAAAAGTTGAAAGCATGGGCAATCATGTGCTCTTTCTAGGGGAAAACAGTATTGCTTCTTCTTCAGCCGCCGAGTTGGGTCTCACAAAGGGTTGTGTGTACTTCACTCAGCGAAACGAAGACAGCGTATATAAATTTGACGTAGAAGATGATTCTATTTATGTTTGTTTACCCTACTCTTCTTTGGATCAGCTAATGCCGTTATCTCCACAGGATTGGGTTAGACTCGTACATGGAAGATCGGGCGACATCTTTTGCGACGAGGAAGGAGCACAAAAGACTCTCCCTGCTGAGGTAGACTATGCCATTGTACAACCTACATCTCCACATCTAGTTTTTTTACAAAAAAATGTCTGGAACTTCATAGATCCAATGCATAATAACCACAAGTATCACTTAAACTCCCTTTCAGAAATTCTATTAGATGCAACAATCCACTTCTCTAAGGGTGGTTGGCTACTAATGTCTAGAGGAAAAAGAAACTTATTCTTTTTCAACCCCTTCACCAGAGTAACAATCTGTCTTCCGGACTTGGAAAAATATTATATGTTTTCTGGTGTCTCCTTCTCGTCTTTACCTACTTCTTCAGACTGCGTAGTTTTCGGCATTGCAGAAAAAAATAGAGAACCTGCTTTTATATCTATTTCGAGGGGAGATGATTCTTGGGTTTACAATACCGAACTACCTTCTCGTGAAAATCTTAAGGAGTTTAAGGTGTCGCTTAACAATCCTGTTTTCTTCAAAGGAGTTTTCTATTGCATAGACCAGTACGGAACTTTGGGTGTTTTCGAAAAACAGCATACTGTATGTAAGTGGGAAGTTCTTGACAAGCCTGAAAGGCCATCTATTAACGGTGATATCTATATGAGTTTCTTGGTAGAGTGCCAAGGAGAGTTGTTATCCGTGCTTTTAGGACATCTAGGGAAGCATGTTTCGGTATTTAGACTGGACTTCTCAAACATGAATTGGGTTGAGGTTAACAGTTTGCAAAAACACATGTTATTCATCAGCGGTACCTCCAGTATCTTGGCGATCGCTCCCAATAGTATGATGGAGAACAAAATCTTCTTTGCTAGACTTGGTCATGGTAACAAAATTCTATACTATTGTCTTGATACAAGTAGGTATTACTGTTTTGGGAGTCAACATTCTGCTGAAGATTTCTACGGTACAAAGAGGCAGTTAAATTGTAGCTGGATTGAACCTAACTGGGCAGATAACACGCCGCAAGAGCTTGATTGGAACAATGTTGAGCAAATTACACTATTGTCTTGATACAAGTAGGGTAAACTTTTGATTATCTTTTCTTTTCTGATTGACATTTTGGAGGTTAATAAAGGTTATATGAACCATTATTGTCATCCATCTTTCCTGTTTTATGTGGTGAAATGTTATATGCTTTAATTTCAGTTTGGTGTTTTGAGGTTAATAAATGTTATATGAACAATTATTGTCATCCTTCTTTCCTCTTTCATGTGGCGAAATGTTATATGCTTTAATTTCAGTTTAATTGGTGTATTTTCGATATATACTACTCCACCCTTATATACTCAGCAACCATTGGAAAAATATACTAGATTTATACTTTCTTACTTATTCAATAGGTCTGGCTTCTAGCAGTACTTCTAATTCGAACACCGAACACGAAGATATTTAAGTAGCAATTGATGTAGTCTGTTCAGATTAGGAAGCAGGAAATAGAAGCAGATGTAGTCTTTTCTCGCCGAATTGTTTTGAGTAAACAAACTCTGTTTAAAGACTCCATTATTACTGCAATATTCGTACCTTTTAGAAGCATAAAAATATAGTGTACTTGGTAGATTCATAAATCGCTAGATTGATCAGAACAAAATCAATAGGAGTTGGCCATTCATATTGGTCAGAACTAAATTTTACAAAACAAAAACCACCTTGTTGATACCATAATATTTTCATATGAAAATGTAAGTTAGCATCTGATTAGGTACTTAAAAGAGTGACAACCTATTTACAGTATTTGAACCTAAAGTGAAATAGTACTCTTGAGTTCTGCTGCTATTCTCACGAGCTTCGTTATTCAAAACCTCAATTCCCTTCAAACCCATGATTATAAGCCATACATCAGAAGCTTAAATAAGAATGTAGATCTGTGTTGAGGGAAATAGAGATAGAGAGGCGCACTTGGACGGGCATAAATGCTAGACTCGAAAACAATCCTGAGGTAGTATTACCACTTCTGTAGTGCTGCTTCTTTCCCATGGACCTGAAAGCAGTATGGGGTGAGGATTAGGTTAACGACCAATGTTGAACGTCGATTGTTATGAACGTAATAGCTCAAGCAAAACAGATGTAGGAAGGCATGAAACGGGTTATAAAACTTACTTCTGCATCAAACTTCTACTGACTAGTTGACCCACGCAGTATGGGGTGAGGATTAGGTTAATGACCAATGTTGAACGTCTACTGTTATGAACGTAATAGCTCAAGCAAAACAGATGTAGGAAGGCATGAAACGGGTTATAAAACTTACTTCGTCATAACTTCTGAATCAAACTTTCACTGACTAGTTGACCTATGCAGCTTGTCGTTCCCAGCCTGACCTAGCATACCAAAGCCTATACTCAATCCATCCCCTACAAAGCTCTCTTCGGGTGTTCCAAACTGTACTCTGTTAGCCAGCTTCATCATCTCTGTTTTGACAAACCTTTGTTTATGATTTCGAAGACGACAACCACCCCTCTTCTTCTCCGTCTCTAATTGTGGAACAGGAAGAGGCATCGGTCGTTTAGCAGGAGGAAGTTCTTGTAACTTTACAAATTTTCGTTCAAATCTCTTCCCTCGTGTCCTTTCCTCCCTCTCCTGTCGAATAACTCCCCAAGTTATTTCTCACTGCAAGTGCAGAATTTGAACATAGAAGTCGATGAACCTTCTTCCACAGACCAGGAGGCGCGTTCAGAAAAAGCTCTGTCCGCTCAAGGTATCCTCTTCGAAACTCGGAGGTGGAAGAAAAAATCCTGCTAGATTTTTTCTCTTTGTGCCAAGTTGCTGTAAGTTACTCACCTCGGTATATTAGCTAAAGCGGATAAGCTACCAGCACTTCCCAAGATTATAGAAGCAACAGAACACCAAATAACGGCTGATTTGGAGCAATATAACCAATAACCTAATTGTCTAACAGTAAAAGATTACAAAAAAACAAGCACTTTTATTATATTTATGATTATTATTACAATATACAAGAGCTACTGGGCTCAACACGAAACCTTCTTAATTACAGAGTCAGAGGAGGCGGTCGCTACCATCTCACTACTGAGACAATCCACAAACATTCATTGTTATCGGGGGATATGCTCTGTTGTGTCGATGTAATCTTTAGAGTTCATTGACATAATGCACAAGCTATATGGGAGAAAAAAATAAATTGCAAGAAACACAAGAACACCAAGATCTGCCTCTTCACCAATGGCCGGTCGAGGTGGGTTTCTCCAGTAAATTTGACTTGCACACCAAACACAGTATAAGCTCGCTATAATCACAATAAGTTTCACCGATTGATTCCATTGTGTCCTATCGGATTTTGTGTGCTTCACACTGCAATCATAACATGAAAATATGAAAATGGAAAAATCACGTAGTTCTATGATGTCCATGGAGGAAAATTTTCACCATTGTACACAGCTCTGTCGGTTATTCAGGTGATAAGTGTGGTCGTACGTTTAGAGTTTGGTATATGGGTAGTCTTGGTTTCCGAATGAGATTTATTCCTACACAGAAAATAGTAAAATGTATTCAGAAAGAGTACTAACCTGTTGATGTAAATGAAGCCTCCTAGTAAACAAATACACAAGAATCCAACCACAACGACAGCGTCCGGGTCGACAGGAGCTCGAGATTTCCACCAACCAGTGCTCAATATCCAAGTATACATCGATGGTAATATGTTACCAGTACTTTGATACATAAAGATTATCATAGAATGAAAAGTGAATTCAAACTACGCTTAGTAAAGAAAGAAGTTGAACTAGATAGAAGAAAAAAGTGGGACCATGACATGAGACTATATGCCAAAATCAACATACAACGATCATATCTCCGCAAGTTCGGTTGGTTTTTCTCATAGTCACACAATTGCAAAATATGGTCCTTGAATTTGAGCTAAAACTTGTGGTTTACCAAGTTTATGCACTTTTCTTGGTTGTGAATTTTGATATTTGGAACAACTAACACATTTTTGAGATCAAATATATGATCATCAGTTGTAAGCTTGGTATCACCTGTGCTAGAAATGGGTATACATGTTCCACTTCCAACCATAACTGAGTTGGAACCTGAATAGCTTCTTTCATTTGTAATAGCATTTGCATCATAGGTCATATGGCTTGTAGCCCCTGTATCAGCTAACCAAATTGCTGAAGAAGGATCATTATTTTTCTTAATCACTAAAACCATTAGAGCTTCTTCATAATCATTGTTGTCCGAAAAGTGACCAAATTGACCAAATTGAGCATCATATGCTTCTTCGTCACTTAGTTTCTCTTCTTCATGATGAGAATGAGAATGAGAAGGTTCACCTTCTTCATATAGATGCAGACCAGCAAAGTTTGGTCTGTCTTTGATATTAAAATTCTTGTTTATGCTACTATTAGTAATACTTGTACTATTATGATTATTATTTGGATTATTGCTATTATAGAGTTTATAAGAGTCATCAGGAGCATACCTGTATCTGCACTTAGAGGCAGCATGGCCCCATTTTCTGCAAATCCCACAAGGAATACTAGAGAAATCGAAATCATTTGCCCTTTCACCTGATTGAGAGTTCTTTTGAATGCTATTATTTGACTTTTGAATGCTATTATAATTGCTATACTGATTGCTGTTATGATTGCTATATTTGTTGCTATTTGAGAGATTTTGTTGCTCTTGATTTGCATAATACCTTTGTTGTTGAGGTTGTGAATACCTCAATTGATTTTGACTAACTTGATTTGGTTTTGCTTGTTGTCTGAATTGTATTCTTCTGGTTAAGTAAGCAGACTCATTTACTTTATCATTTTCTTGAGTACTTCACCATTGTTCATGATGAATGATTCGAGTTCTCAACTCTAGAAAAGATAATTTGGATTCTCTTTGATGTGTAGCAATAACAAATTGTTTATACTCTTTCCCTAATCCTTTTAAAGCTATTCGACATAGCTCGGATTCAGGAACTTTATTACTCACAACAGTCAAAGAATCAGAAATGTTCTTTATCTTCCTTAAGTAATTACTAACTGATAGATCTCCTCTCTTAACATTTTGGAGTTGCTCTTTTAGAGAGGCAATCTTGGCTTCATACTTCTCAATATACATCATTTCAAGAAATTTCCAAATTTCTCTGGCTGAATCAAGCCCTAAAACATCAGATGATACAGCTCGAGTGAAAGTGGCTTTCATACAAGCTTTGACATAATTGATCCATCAATGTAACCTAAAAGATCAGTACTTAAGAGAATAGTTTCAAATTTATATTTCCATAGTAAATAATTTGATCCATCTAACTTTTCATATATGAAGTTTGATATGTTTGAGATTGAAACATTTGTGTTTGAATTCGAATTTTGTAATGTAGAACTTGAGGATTCCATTAGAATATGAATGAATCAGAGATAAGAGAGATTGAAATTAGAACTTACTTGATTCGATTTCGTTGAATTGAAGGTGAATTTGTTGTTTAAACAGGCTTTGATACCATGTAAAGATTAGCTTAATGATGGCTGATAATGATTGAAGATGATGAATTAGTGATGAATTAGTAATGAAGAAGATGAAGATTATCAGAGAGGAGAAAGAGAAATCACGATTTTATTAACTTGGAAATCGATCAAAAAGTATTACAACTGATTAGCTCTATTTAAAGAGTTTAGAGAGAGAAAGAGATTGTTAGTTAGAGAGTTGTTAGATTAACAACTTCTTAACTAACTTTTAACAACTATTTAGAATATAAGCAGACATTACATTTTGCTTAGGCACTCAATAGCTCAGCTAAGGCACCCACACTTTTGTTTTAAAACTTTGCTATTCTTACACTTTGATAACACCATCATCATCACAAGGTCTTCACTAACAAGGAAAAACCCCTTTCCCCTTCCCAACCACCACTGCCACCACCACCGGAAAATACTCAATCTCCGCTTAAATTTTTCAGAAAAGAAAAGAAACCCTTTTCTCCTCCACCACCGGAAAGTCCTTTGTCTAAAGCAATAGTTCCAGTTGACCGTCGTTTATATGAATTCTCCCCACCTGAACAGAAACCCTTTTCGCCTCCACCACCGGAAACTCCATTAGAATCAATTCAAGGGAAAAATTCGCCACCAGTTTTCATGGTTAACAGATCGATTAGGGAGGAACTTTCAGTAATGGGGAAGACAGATCGTAATGGTGAAGATGGTTACCCAAGTGGAGGAGGAAGAAGAGAAGATATGGAGAATGGAAATGAACGAAAACCTAGACATCTATCATCCATTATTAAGAGAGATAGTAAAGAAGAAATGATCAAAAGAGTAGCTTTAGGGTTTAGGGTTTGTGCAGTTATTTACTGTTTGATTTCATTTTGGCTGCTGATAAAACTCAAGGTTGGGCTGGTGATTCATTCCATCGATATAAAGAGTACAGGTTAGTCAAAATTCATCCTTGAATTAGGGTTTTATTGAAGTTCACCATTGTTCTTCATTTTCAAATTTCAATCAAGAACAACAAAAAAAAAAATTAGATTTTTAGGGTTCTGATGACTTCAATTCATCTATTCTATTCCTGATAAATTAGATTCTTTCCTTTGATAGGTTTGAAGAATTTAGATTAAAGCATATAAAATTAGCATCAATTCTTGGAATTTGAATTGGATTCTGTTCTTTCATTAATTTAAAAATGATTTGAAATTTTGAGTTTTTTAAGTTGAGTTCTTCAATGTGAGTATTAGTTTAATTTTGCAGGTACTGTATATCAGTGACTATAATAGGATTTGTTTATTCGGGGTTTCAAGCGTTCGACTTGGCGTATAATTTAGTCACCGAGAATCACATTATCCCTCGCCATATTGGATACTACTTCGATTTCTCCATGGATCAGGTAAATTCTTGAGTTCTTCATCTCTGTACTAAAGATTTTCAATTTCATTTTTAATGGGTGTTTCTCAAATTCCCCGAAAGTTTTATACGGAAGCTAGAACCCATTTTTGATATGTGATTTCATTTAGGAATTGTGGTTTCATTCATGAATCGTTGGAGCAAAGTTCAAAACTTTCGTCTGTTTTAGTAGCATTTTATATGTCCATTTAGGAAAACGACGTTACCGAACTTGAAGTCAAAGGGATTAGTAGTTTGTCTGAATGAAAATATTCAAATAGCTGTGCTTCTTTTGATGTTTCACAAATGGTTCGCTTTTCTGCCATAATAGAGAGAAGTGAATGGAAATCTATACACTTAAAAGTTTCGATCTTGAAGTAATTTCAACAAACTTTGGTCAAGGTAGTCTGAGATGAAAATTTATTCGGGTATATCTAATTAGAAAACATTATTGGACCTTTCATACTGTCTACACAGAGGGGTTTTTGGTTAAAAGCCTTTAACCACTAAATTTGTTTCGGGTGTTTGTGAAAAACACCCAAAGCTAGTCTCAGTGATAGTTAGAAATCAAAACCATTTGGTTGATCTATGTTTGACCTATTAAGGTGGATCTTTAGCTAGTTCTTTAGAATTCCTTTGATTCCTGCATAGGGATAATGGATTTTTTTTTCTAGATTAACCAATTGTTTCTACCCTAGTTTGCAAAAAGTTGTGTTCGAGAAGCGAATCTTCTGTTTTTCATTGAACTTATCTTTAATTAGATCGCCATATTCCCAAGCTAATGTAGATTCTCAAGTATTATTTGGCTCTGAAAGTATATACTTCAACTGTGAAATATCATAAAGATTTGCATTATACCTGTCTCACACAATACTGCAAGTATATTCTTTACGTACTATTCGAATCAATTGTTTACGATCTAATCAGTGTTTCTGAAGCTAAATTTCATCGTCAATAACGAAAAATGGTATGTTCGTTCTTGGTTGTTTTTGTAGATAGTGACGTACCTTCTGATATCGGCTTCCTCATCAGCGGCGACTAGAGTAGACGATTGGCAAACGAATTGGGGGAAAGATAAGTTTACAGAGATGGACACTGGTTCAATAGGAATGTCTTTCATGGCATTCTTTTCATTTGCATTTAGTTCTCTGATTTCGGGTTATAATCTCTGCACCCACAACTACCATTAATCACAAAAAAAGAAAACAATTGCTTTTTAATTAATGTTATAGATGAAACTCTTAGAATAGTACGAAAATTGAATGTGAGTTGTGGAAAAATAATTGTTCAAGTTAATCTTGTACAGAGATGAAAAAGTTACAGAGAGAAGCAAGTAAAGAAAGATAAAACAAGAGTTTTTTCTCTTGTTGGTTTTCATTTGTTCTAATTTGTGAACATTTGGGTTGTTTACAAGTTGACGTGTGATGCATCTTCAAAATTCTATCAGCGTAGGGATGCTCGAAAATTAAAACTTGGAAAATGTCGGACTCTCCAATTTTGGTGATCCGTTCATACAAAGGAACAAGAAAGTCCGAACATACTCTAGGAAGAAACTCGAAGATAATTAGTGAAATGGTAAGGATAAGAAAATTCTTCATACCTGATCTTGAGTCCTGGAAAAGTTTGAAAATCCAAAGTGTTGATTGCTTGGATTTCATCTTTCTAATTCTTGAATCATTTGCGGGTCATTTTCACACACTTTCATTGGGTCATATAGTTTGAAGAAGAATGCAAAGTGTAGAAATAACTTTTTGGTGGGAATATATTTTCATTTCATGAGTTCACTCTTAAGGGAGTAACTCTTTCATCAAAAACGTAGTAATTCAATCCCTGAAACCCAACTATCAATAACCTAGTTGGAAATGGTCAAAATATTAGCATATGAGACAGTTTTTGGATTCCAGGAACACCTCCTTTAGGTCACTCAAACTCCAAGAGAGATTATATTTGGGTCTCTCAACTTATCACCTCCTCATCAACTTGGAATGTTCCACTTCTTCAATCTCTCTTCCAACCTGATATAATTGAAAGAATCCTATCTATACCAATTTCCTCTAATCAGGATACTATTAGATGGAATATCACTCAGGATGGTAAATTCTCAGTCTCCTCTATGTATAAGCACTTAACTTTCTCCAGCCCAGCTCAAACACCTGTAATCACTCCAATTTGGAAACAAATTTGGGCTCTTAGAGTCCATCCGAGAATCTGACTGTTCCTATGGAAAATGGCTAATAGCATTCTTCCTGTTAATCTGCTTCTTAATAGATATATGGACAGAATCTCCATTTTATGTCCTCTTTGCAAAGAAGCTGAGGAATCAATCATACATCTTCTTCAAAATTGCAAAATCACACAAGAAGTAGTAAATCATTGCATGCCCTCCCATCAGCATCATTTTGGGCTAACAACTTTTGAGGAATGGTTTCATATTCACTGTGATAAGGATCCTAACAGCAAATATAACAATTCCCTTACCCCTTTAGAAACCTTATCAACCATTATTTGGCACTTATGGAAACAAAGATGTGACATAGTTTTTAAGGATAAAGGACTTGATCTCCAAACTCTTTACTCCTCAATAGATAGCTTTGTTTCTGTCCAAACAATGAATCTTAACACCTTCCAACCGAATCAACCACCTACTATCACAAAATGGTCTCCACCACCTCAAGGTTTTTTCAAAATTAACTATGATGCAGCTTGGGACAGATCATCTTTACTTACTTTCATTGCCATTTCTATAACAGACTGCACAGGTAGACAGCTTGCCAAAGGATCAACAAAGCTCCTGAGTCGATCAGTAGATGAAGGGGAGAGTAAAGCATGCTATTTTGGTATAGAATGGGCAAGGCGACATAATATTAATCGACTTGTTTTGGAGGGAGATTCGACTAACGTCTCCAACTTTTTGAATGGTCGACGAAGCTCCATACATTGGACTGCAAAGAATGTCTTGAAACAAGTAAAGAACATTGCTTCTTCTCTTGAACAAGTGACTTTTTTGTTTGTAAATAGGCAGTTCAATAACTTAGCTCATAATATTGCTACTAGCTCTAGAAAGGCAAATACTTGTATTTTCAATTGTCTTTCTTCTTGCACTCTTTCTCATTGTAATATCCTTGACGTTTATCAATAGATATTACTTTGTCTCAAAAAAAAAAAATTCAGATGTCCCATCCCAACTTTAATTCTATATAAGTACAAATTCATAAATGTTGAACTTTTTTTTTATGAAATTCATAAATATTGAACTTAGGTATAAATAAATTAGTTTCAACAAAATTTAATTTTTGTTATAAATCTTTGATTTATGGTGGATGACCACCACACTTTGGTAACTCCCACCACCATAAGTTCTCCACCATTATTTGTATTCAAGCACCATTGATTATGGCCAGCGCTTTGGGGAAAGCTAAATAGTTTCCGGCAGGGACGGAACCAGGATTTATGTTAGGGAGGGGCCGAACTATTCTAGTCATAAACTAACTCGAGAAATTAAATATAACAATTCAAATTCAAGATTATCACCAAAAATAACAACTAGTCATAAGGATTAAACACAAATAAAGGCTGGGGGTGCATCTATAGTTGGAGCTTTAGCATTAGAAGTAGAAACTCCTTCTGCCCCCTCGACGTTTTTTCTCTTAAAAAATTGATCGATTGTAAGAGACCTCTTAGGCTGTAAACTAACAATATATCATACGAATGCTACACATAACCGTAAAAAAGTGAAAACAATAAGTAGACTAAAAAAAAATAAAAGCTCACCTTTTTCGATGCCACTTTTAGATCATCACTAATAGTTCGATTGCTCCCGCCAGCCATTTGAATCGTAGTCTCTGATTAAAATATTTCTTTTGACATTAATGAAGAAAGACATATATATTAATATCTTTATATAAAGAGAGAGAGAGAGAGAGAGAGACAAAGACATCTAGAGGAGAGGGAGATAGACAGAGAGATTAAAAAAAATCTCTAATAGGTTTACCTGTTAATAAGAATAATAAGACTAAAATTTGGAGTAAGATCTGTGACAGCCAATTGGGTTATTAATATGGTCAGTAGGAATTCTGGCGGTTGAAATAGAGGAAATTAGGTTAGATTAGAAGTGGGGGTTTGTGGCGGTAGAAATCAATTAAGGAAATTAGGTTGGGTAGTAATGGATGGCTAGGATTTCCCTATATGAATTGTATTAATAGGTAACTTCCCTAGGTTACTGGATGGATGGTAGGGTTGTTGTATTAAAGGGGGGGCCCAAAACCTTTCAAGGGAGAGAATTGAAGCCTTTTGATAAGGCTTTAGTGAAGATTCATAAGGCTGGGGGGGCCAGGCCACTCCTGGCCTACTAATAGGTACGTCCCTGGTTTCCGGGATGTGAAATTTTAAAGGGAATATGTAGAATTTTAAAAATTTTCCGGGGAAATAAATTTTAAAGGGAAATAAAAAAAAAAACACTCCACCTCACCTCACCTCACTTTCTCTCCACCTCACCTCTGTCTTCTCCGATTAGGTCGCCGGCCGGAAAATAATTCTCCGGTCGGCGACCTAATCGGAGAAGATAAAGAGGTGAGGTGGAGAGAGTGTGAGGTGAGGTGGAGAGAGAGTGAGGTGAAATGGAGAGAGAGTGAGGTGAGGTGGAGAGAGAGAGAGCTGAGGTGGAGAAGTATTTAGCTTTCCCCCTAAATAAAATTGTCAAACAAAATTGACCAATTTTTTACCAAGTCTTCACACCCCGGAAACTATTTAGCTTTCC
>BEHA01001761.1:218736-231773 GCA_002897215.1 Eschscholzia californica subsp. californica
AGTTGTGAGTACAATTGTTAACTAAATCATTATTTCTGTTCGATTACACTTTTAACCATTTTTTATGATAAATTAGTTTCATTCCGTCCTAGTCATCTTTAATAAACTTTTTCTTCATTTTAACCATTCTTGTTGTTTAGACACCTTTCATTTGATGCTCTGTCAACATATTTGCGGCGTTTTGTCGACTCTTGTGGCACACTTTTGTGACGATTCGTGTGTTTTTTGTGACCCTTTGTCAACAATTGTGAGGTCAGGTTCAAGTGCCATGGCCTCCAAACCCATTTTTTTCCTACCATCTTTTTTGTGAAGCTGTAAGTACAATTGTTAACTAAATCTTTGTATCTGTTCCATTACACACTTTTAACCATCTTTTTATGAATAAATTAGTTTCATTCCGTCCTAGTCATATTTAATAAATTTTACTTTTTCCTTTTAACCACTCTTGTTGTTTAGACACCTTTTATTTGATGCTCTGTTAACATATTTGCGACATTTCGTCGACTCTTGTAGTACTCCGTACAACACTTTTGTGACGATTTGTTTGTGTTTTGTGACCCTTTGTCAACACTTGTGACGTTTTGTATTGACAAACATAACCATACTAAGGCATTGGCTTAAGTTAGGTTTAGTTTAAGTCATTAAAACTTTGTTTGAGACATAGATTCCAAAATTAAGCCTCTAAAGCCGTGGAGTTCCGCTAATAAGATAAGGCTGACAACTTTATGTGACGCTCAGTTTGGCACTTTTTGTATCGCTTTGTTAACACTTCGTGACATCCACCCAACCAACACTTTTGTAGCACTCAGTTTTGATATTTTTGTGAACTACCCATCGACAATTTCTTGCGCTCCAACATTTTCACACCCCATCAAAACTTTTGTGTACGCTGTTGACTCTTCTTGTGACTCCGTCGACTCAAAACTTTTTGTACGCTCTGTTGACTCTTCTTGTGACTCCATCGACACTCAAATTTTGTGATGCTCCATATGGCCTTTTTTGTGACGCGGAAAAAACTTTTGAGACCAGCCCACCAAACATACTTTTAGTGCCTCGCTTACACTTTTTTAAGCTACATCTGCCATTTCGCGGACGCTTTCCACAACGTCACTCTTAGTGACGATTTGTTACTTGGTGTCCTCCTTAAACTTTTCTGACTTGTCTAGATTCTAGCCTTTTTCATCCACTTTTGCAACCCTTTCATGCCCATTTCGAAACTCTTTTCTTTTGACGCCTTCTCACCCACATTAAAATATGGCACAGTTTGGATTATACTGAGAGACCACAGTTAAAACCGTGGTCGAAAGTGAAGCCTCCTCAATATCATGCCTGTTACTTCTTTAATTATCATTAATCACTTCAAAGTTTTCCAATGCAAAACTCAGAACATGAATTCCAAACCAACTGAGATTCACTTATTTACAAAAGGAAAAAATCAATACATGAAAAGATTAGTGTTGAAAAGACTTTGAATTTGTTTTTAAGAAGTTATAACAAGAGAATAGAAATGGCAAGACTTGTTTCTCACAAGAAAACTGCTTCATTTCTACAATGGTGCAACTGAAGTCACTCCCAAAACCAAAACAAGTTAACTATAGGGGGAAGGTATATTCTCGAGCAGATAATCAAGGTGACGAAAATGTCTTGAGATGATTTCAGAATCAAAAGAACTTCATTTCAGGCACACAAGTTTCCTTCTCCACAGAGCACCCCTGAAATTAAAACAGAAACTTTCTCATTAAGAAAGTCGGACCAAGTTCATGACAAGTTTATAGCTCAAGCATCACAAAGAATTTCCATGAAATCGTCAAATCAGTATATGTATACACACATGAGTGCATGCACCCGTGTGTTCATGTGCATGTGCATCTATGGGTGTCTATGACCGTGCATGTGTGTGTGTGTGTGTACATCCGTGTGTATACCTGCGTCTGTGTGTGCATATGACCGTGCATGTGTGAGTGCGCTGGTCCGAGCCTCTGCTTCTGTGTATGTGGGTGTGGGTGAGTGAGCAGGCCAGTGTGCGTGTGTTTTAACAGCATTACTGTCTTTTGCTCTCTTGTTACGTTACATCACCTCAGGTAGAAGCATGACATAACCGATAAGAAAGATCAACCAGGAAAGAAACTTACACCATGGACAAACAACCCAGACTTTCAACCTGACAAGGTTCATAGACTGAGCTGGATATAGCTAATTCTGTTACATAACTATTACTTGTCGTGACCAAAATTTACTAAACAGAAACCTGAGATTGGCACAAGTTTGTTATACAGATAAATTTACGGTTCTTAAAACTATACTGGCGCATAAGTACTGTCTCGGATAAGTACCAACAGCTAAGCACCATCTAAACAAACGTTCTCCAGTTCAGGTAAATTAATGTAGGGAAAAATTGATAGCCCCAACGATACACACATAGTAGAGTATTGATAGTAGTACTAATATAAGATGAAATATAGAAAAAGATGACCTAAGAAGGATTTCCTGAAATGCTTCGAAAAAACTTACAAAAACATACACCCGTGCCGTGGCTTTTTCTTCTTTCCCTTTTGGGGTTGTGGTGGCTTAATAACTACCTTAATTGCAGCGTCAAAAACTGCTTTCACGTTCTGCTCATTTCAAACAAAAGAAACATGATATCAAAATGAACCGAACAAGAGCTATTGGCAGTCTACTTAAACATGATGTTGATTTAAATTGTTAAAACCACAAAACAATCTAATAGCAAAGCTGTTCATACGAAACTATAACGGGTCATTTCTTTGATAAGCAAGCAATGGATTTTCAACCATCAACACTTCGAAGTTCGAACTGAGAACAAACTATCCCGTCAAGTCATGCCTGTCGAGTATGAGTGCTCTAATAGTTTATGAGGGTTTCCTAGATTTCATTCATAGTTACTGTAAGAAATAAGAACTATTCAGGTTTCAGGATTCACCAAATTTACCAATAGTTGTATTTCTTCTTATAAGTTTATGATTACCTGCTGAGTTTTTGAGCTGCACTCTATATAATAAGCCGCCCCTATCTGTTTCCGCAGTTCTTCGCCCTGGTAGAAAGAACGATTGTGAGGGAGATGAGTCAGATATAGTTTACCAAAGACAAGGAAAAGGAACCAACTATAAACTAGTAATACAGTCATGCGTCTTTTATTCACATGTCTCGGGAATCAAACCTGCGCAGTTGTAATAGGCACCAATCCAGGGTGATCAGCCAAGTAATGCTTGTCCTCGCGGAGATCTGTACGTATAAAATTCATCGTAACAGAAAGATTGAGATATCATTGCCCAGACGAAAGTTCATAACGTATCAAAAAGATGCAATCATGAGTTCTACCAGAGCAACGTATTTAGTAGCTAATTTGATGCAAGTACGCCACCCTTGCATGCTATTTAGGGGTATAGGGACATGATCTGGAAAAACAACACGTGATTTGAAATAGAGTACCATATATGGGTTATCTTCTCGTTATTTGGCACAAAAGGTTACGTATTTCTCGTTTTGCAGAAGGAAATCTGTATAATATACAAAACAGACCTTCTAAATATGTTATCCTACCTATGTTTAGAAAACAAATTCCCAGTCGTATCGGTATTCTCGGCTTCTCTACTCATAAATAAAGAAGAATATGATGCAAAAACAAGCAGCATAGTGAATGATATAACATGAACAAACTCGAGACTACCAACAAAACTACTTTTACCCCCCGAGACACTAGAAAACAAGATGAAAAAACTAAAGAAGCCAATGAGCTAGGAAATCCAACTTTCTTCTCCTTCTGGTTTCTTACCCAATTTAGTACCAGCAAGCACGACCGGGACTCCTGGTGCGAAATGCTGAAGCTCCGGGATCCACTGAGAGTTCAATTATGTACCCGAAACAGTCAATTAACATAAAAGAAAAAAAAACATCTTGTAATACGAGATAACTTCCATAATATCTCATTAATGAGCACCTTTTTCAGAACATTCTCGTAACTGGCTCGACTGACAAGCGAGAATGCTAACACGAAAACATCAGCTCCCCTGTAACTCAAAGGCCTCAATCTGTTATAATCTTCTTGCCCTATAAAAAGAAAGTAATAGTTCCTAATAAAATTATCAATTAAAATAAAGAACTTCCTTTTTAGGGAAATGAAATCATCATCTTCCAAATGAAAAACTAGGGTTTTGAAATTCAAGATGACAAAACCCAAAACAGATTGTAAATTGAGGGAAATTTTACCAGCTGTATCCCATAGACCTAAATTAACAGTTGTTCCTTCCACAACAACATTAGCGCTGAAATTGTCAAATACCGTTGGTATATAATCCTAAAAAAACAGAATGTTAGATAACATGAACAAATTATGAAACAAACCCACACTTAAAAATCCATAATTGGAGAAAAATTTGAAAACCCCAGAATCAAAAATCAAAGGGAAAACTCAAAACCCAGAATCAGAAGACAAAGAAAGCTATATATAGAAATGGAAATCAAATTAAAAGTATTGAATTTTGAAAGATAAGAAAGAATTATACAGTGGGGAATTTGTTACTAGTATAACAAATAAGCATGCAAGTTTTCCCAACAGCTCCATCACCAACTGTAACACATTTGATAAACCTAGAAGCACTTGAAGCCATTGATAGAGAGACAGAAGATGAATTGAAAGCAAATAAACAGTGGGTTTGTTTTGCTTTCAAGAGAGGGAGAGGGGGCAGAGAGAGAAAGAGGTCACAAGATTCTCACCCCACAATCTCTGTACCTGTTGGTTGCTAGTGGTAGTAGAAAGATAAACTAATTAATAGTCAGAGATTTTGGGTTAATTTGTTTTAGAGAGAGAAAGAAATAAAATCTCCTGACTGAATTTTGGTTGTTCATAAATATTGAAAGAAGAAACGGGAAGAGTATGAATCTTTGAGATATTGGGTGAGTAATTGCAGGAGGTGGTGACGGTGGTGGTGGTGGTGGCCGGTGAGGAAAAGGCAGTAAAGTTACTCTAAAACGGGTCGGGTTTTACCCAGTCATCCAAATCCCCCAAACTTATTAAGATTCAGTTTTTTTATTAAGGATTTATTATAGGATTGTGCAGACCAACTTTTCCAAACTTATGATTCAGTTGTTTTATTAGGGATTTATTATAGGATTGTGCAGACCAACTTTTCGGACTACTAAAGATACATTCTGCATTAAGTTTTGAAAGAGTGATAAAATTCTCACTTGGAGCATCTCTAATACAACATTTTGAAAAAACTCTAAATATTACAAGTGTCAAGTATGAAAAGTAGATCTCTAAATCGTCCTTCTTTTCTGTTTAGATATTTAGAGATATCTTATTTGAAAGAGTTTTTCGACTTGACACTCAAGAAAACTCTTTGACCATAATTAATTGAATTGCTTAAATGACACTTAGATATTCTCATAAATACCCTCTAAATTTAGAACGTCATCTTGATGATCTATATTAATAAATGGTGTCCCATTATTTTAGAGATTCAAGTAGAGTTTTGCATTAGATATAGATTTTAAAGTAAAAAATCTAAAAGATCTTATATGGCATTCTCTAATTGTTATGTGATCACTTCATAATATGTCATTCCCGATACTATATTATATTAGAGATTATCGTGGTAATAACGTATTATAAGATTGTGAGGTTCTATGGACTTTAATGACATTGTGCGCATTAGCACTTCGATATCTTGTAATTTATAAATGTGACACTAGTAAACGAACGCCACACTTCTATCTCCCAAACCATATAGGTTGTTTTGGGGAGGGTTTTGATGTAAAGGAGGTGACTAGGTAAGTAGGTAACAGTTGTCAAATTTACAGTGGTTTTTTATTTAATCGGGTCATGGATATCATATATCCAATAATCCGGCCCAGAATGGTGAGACTGGTAGATATTAACCTCTGATGAGGCTAGAATTGTCCTTTTAGGTTCAGTCTCGCTCTTTATAGTTTCTTCAGGCGGAAGTTTCCACTAGTGGGCGTGTACTACTGACTACTGAGAGAAAGCATATGATGCCTTCACACAATTGACCACATAAAAGTTTTACATGGTGAGATGGCATACATTTATCCTTGTTGGCAAATTTTATACTAATACAAATGTTACAGGTCATTAGGTTAAGTATCATGGGGTCCTCACTCCCCACACAAGGCCCTATTGGTCATCAATGTGTGTTTCATTGTATGCAAGTATTACACATTAATTCCTTCACAAACTACAGGAAAACGTATTCTAGACAAGTTAATTATGTTATAAGTTTACCTTGAAAAAGACCGTTCGTCGATTCACCTACTAAATCAGTTGAATTCACTGAGAGAGAGAGAGAGGAAAAAAATTATTATAAGAACTTCTAATTGGAGATTTGGTTTACACTAAATCAAAATTAAGATATTCAAACCTCAATCAGTTGACTCATGAAGATATACTCAACTGTTGTGAAAAAAAGACGCCCTAACAAGGGAGATGCTAGAGTGCCTAGCTCGGTGGCCAAAAGGGTGTCCAGCTGACGTGGAATTCACTAAAAGACAATGTTTTTTCAAAGTTTGACTACGGTGGGGACCGCTTTTGTTTCTAAATGAGGAAATTTGTGCATTTTACTGGCATTCTAGCTGGGCACTATCATTTCCCCCTAACAATTCATGAGAAGCTTTGACCAAAGATTGTGGTTTCAATCTTCTGTAAAAGAAGAGACACAAAATGCCCTCCCCTTCTTGATCAGTTACTAGGTATGACCCGTGCCTTCGGCACGAACAAATTCGTATGGGTCATAAGATCGTAAAAGTATTGAATAAGTTACGACATTTTACCATGTCAGTTACTATTATTTGTATGTGGCGACCATATTTATACCACTTTATGTGACAAACAATTTTCCCTGTTTTCAAACAATTGAGAGAACAAAAAATACAAAATAATAGTATTACGAGATTGAGAAACGCCATGACCCATAGTTTTGATCATTCAGCTGCAGGAGGAGGTTATCAATAAGAATTATTTTGCCTGTGTAAAACATTGTAAAAACACCAGATTATGATGAATAAAATAAGAGGTTGGAATAAAATAAAAAGGAAAAAAATGACCTCAAAGAACAATAATAATTGTAGAACAAATGTCATACTTGCAAATTTTCTAAGCTGCATGTTGTGATTTTCATAAATTTATCTGAGAACATTCATTAAACGATTTAGCATGACTAAATATAGAAAAAAGGTAAGGATTTTTGTCTACTATAATTTTAGTTTGGTTTACAATGTATAGAGGTAGCCGGTGTGGGAGGAAACCCATAAAGACTTGCAACTTGTAGATTTGGATTTGGATTGTAGAGTATAAATATCACTGACATAATGATATTGAAAAACACCCTTAGTTGTGATAGCTCCGAAACATAGTGCGTGAAACTACAAGATTATTTGGCAACTTCGATGTTACCATACAATGTATTGTTTATCGATCGAACAAGTCGACCGAAAGAACTAACAGTAAAAACACTTACATTATATTTCTTAATACATTTTAAGTATTATATTCACCTTTTTTTTACCAAAAATTGAAGAAAATGTTAGTTCAAGACCTACGAATGAAAGGTAAAGTAGAACAAAAGGATAGGAAAATTTTCTTCATTTAATTGATGTTTCATTCTTTCTTTATGGCTTACCCATGTTAGCATGGTGGAAAACTTTACAAATGAATGTCAAAGAATACAAAGTAGTGACATAAATGTTTGAAGTGAAGTTACCGAAGGTGCAATTACTTCTCCAGGAAAAATGATTATTTAACCCATATTTTTGAACATGTAATTCTTTTTTTTTTTTTATGAAGACATGTAATTCTTTGTAGTTTTTCTTATTCTATTATTCATATACTCCAATTATTTTTTATGCAATGTAGCTTAATTCTTATATAGAATTGCCATTCACTTGTATACTCACCATTTAATTTTAGTTGATCAAAGTGAAGAAAACAAATAAAGAAAAATAAATTATTTACTTCGTCATTCTTAACCGGTTGAATCCCTATACAATATGATGTACCTTTGTATATTTATTTTCGTTAAACTCCAAATTAAATTATTTCTTTGGATGGAACTTGCTCAAAACTCCAAAACTTGTACTAATACTACATTATTAGTTTATATAATTAGCTTAATTTGTTTTGGTAATGCAAAGGGTAAAATAAACAAAAGACAAAAAAAGGATATATTTTTTTTCACCAACTTACTTCAATAAATTAGAGAATATCTACCTGTATACCATAAAAAAACATCACCCTCATGTTTCTACCATCTCTCTCACCGGGTTTTTGACCAAGAAAACTCTAAAACTAAAAAGCAAGTTAAAGGTTAAGAAAGAGTGAAACTAACATCATCCAAAATTATTGCTACTCTAATAGTTAATAAAATTAGATAAGTTGCCTAAAATCGAATTGAATATTGTGATGAATAGAGTAAGCATCATCATCTTCTTCATCAAAAGATGGATTCGGATAAAATAAATATTGATACTGAGATCTTTGAATCTCTTTCTGCCACCGAAGTTTAATCCCTCATTTACATAGAAAACAACATGACAAAATTATTTTTTGTTAACAAGATCATAAGATGTAAAGAATAAAGGGGGGAAATAGTGAAATGATGGTAACAAAGAGAAAGATGATATTTATACAGGAAGATAGATAACAATTAGATTCTAGTAAGTAGAATACATTTATAAAGGTTAATGGGAGAAGACGAAAAGAGTCTAAATTCATATAATTGGTAACCGAATAATAATTTGGAGTAAATGAGGAGAGAAAGAGTTTCCTAAGAAGGCCCATACATGAAAATTGAAGGAGAAATTAATAAAATTCAATCATGAGATGGGAAAAACACCATAAGTAATAGACCACTATATAATGATCTAATGAGAGATTTCATTAGCAATACACCAGTGATGACCTTCCTCCAAAGTTTCTCGTACTCAACCATTTGCATGCATAACAAAATTAAAATCGAGGGAGAATATCTGAATATGAAAGGACGTATGAAGTGGAAGAGTTGGGAAGTAAAACAACTACGATTTAATGCAAGGTTAACTCATTGAAGAGGGGCCTAAGGGTCTAGATTCAAAAGTTAACACTCAACGGTTGGGATTTAAATATGATGCATTAATTTTGTCTAGTCAGCTTGCATTTATTTTATCCTAGTCAGCACAAAACCACTCTGTTTTGTTATATAGATTGTTCGTCCAGAGAGTGGATAAACAATTTAGGGTTCTGACCATATAAAAACACCCTAGCCCTTAGCTCTACTTGAGAGGAATATATAATGATAAAGGTGTTGAAGAATAGTACTTTGATCACTTGAGCAATTGATAAATGTTTTTCATTTTTTGGTAACAGATGTCTTCAATGGAGGGTGGGGGATGGACCATTTCTCATTAATCTCCGTCATTAAAACACCTCTAACGGAAGATAAAAAAAAACGAATGATGGAATAAATTGGGAACTGAGAAGATGTGTCGGTTGAGGAGTGAGAAGATATGTCGATTGAGAAGGGAGAGGGGGAACTATAGTTTTGCTGAATCCAATTTAAACCAATGCTGGTGTGGGTCGGTCGGTTGAATTTATCCAAGAATTTGTCTCAGACAACACTCATCCACCTGTTTTATTATATAGATATACATATGAATTGGGTAAGTAACTGTTACTGTCAAATACATCTTGAGCTTTGTAGGTCATGCAAATGCACTTAAAAGTATTCCATAAAGTTTGTACGTAAGTTGGAATTTTACCCTTAATAATTTAAATTTAATAAATCATCTATTTATACTTTTATTGAGATTTAACGTGTTCTAGAGTTGGCGTCCAACTACTACATCAAGAGGTGGCAGATATAAGTGGATGTCTTTGTAAGCTGCAATAAGACCCAAAAATCATTGCTCAAATACATACGCCATGAACATAAAATGGATTCTTCTAGTATTTGCGCTAATGACACCCGATAAAGTGTCAACTGTTTTCTTTTTCCAATTAGAAATCTTGAAAAACAGTACAATCAACGAGTAGAATTGAACTTTTAACTTGTTAAAAGTAAGGAATTAATGACTTATAATTACGTGTCTCAGTGACACGTACATAATAAGAAAATTCATTACGCATTGAATGTATGTTACTATCATCATTAAAGACTTTTTTAACCGTAAAGATCGTAAAAGAGCACCTCTAGTGGGAAATTCAAACTCTAAAATTTGTAGTGTCAACTATAATTTTTACAATTTTGTTAAAGAACCTTCTTCAATGTGATACTTTATTAGACACTCTGTGGTGAAGTTGGTGCATTTATTTGAGTTTTCTATGTGTCACCTTACACTATAAAATACAAATCAATAGAAAATTTTCCTTTTTAACTATTTTTTGTCTATTAAATTTAAGAGTGACAAGTGTACTAAATGAAATTGTTTTAGAGATCTTCATCGGAGACAAATTTCATTTAGAGTGTATCTATTTTGCCACTTAAAACATATCAAATGCACGACTGAAGAAAAACTCTAAAAAATTTATGTGTCGAGTGACAAAATTGTATTTCGAAATCATCTGTTTCTTAAATGGCCATTTAGAAATACTCCATTAGAAAACCTTCTCCTATGTAACACCCAAGAGAAACTCTAAAACTTGTACTTAAACTCTAAAACTTGAACTTTGACCAATTGATTTACTTAGGTGGCACTTTGAGATACGATGGAAGTCGCTCTAAATTTAAAGTGTCTTCGTTAAGATTTTTAAAGTAAATCTTGTCATATCACTCTAGAAATTTATGTTGAGTTCATTGGAGATGGATTTTAAAGAAAAAATCTGAAATGCAAAACTCAAACTCCAATGGAGATACTACAAAAATTTCCTTAGAAAAGAGAATCTCAAGTAACACTTAACAACTGAAGTTTTTAGAACTTTTCTTGAGCGTCTCTTTGGAAAAACTACAAAGATCCCTGAAGTTAATCTATAAGGCTTGAAGCTCCTTTGTTTCTTCATTAATACTTTATTAACACAAAGTTGATAAAGATTGTTTTGGACAATAATTAGGCCTGGGGTGAAACCGTTCAGGGTGGGCCGTTTTTTTTTTTACATATTTGGATGGGTAGCTATTATAATGGTACGGTTTTTATATGTAAAAAACCCGACCAAAAGCCCGTACAACATAAAATAGACCACCCATTAAACTTAAGTTAAACTTTATTTAACCAAACATCAACACTCAAAAGATTAGTTTGAGACTAATATTGGGTGCAAGAGATCAAATGAATATAATCCAACAACAGTAGCAATCTATGCAAATATTTCTTTCACTAAATTCTGCATCGAGACCAAAATGAGAACAAGGATTTCAATAAACAATAATGTCTAAATTGACTATTAAAAAATAAAAAACTTCAATTGGAATGACTTCAAAGTTTTAAGCATTTCAATTGAATTATGATGGTATATATAATGTACATAGCATTTAATTTGGTCCGGTTCGGGCCCCACAGGCTTGTCAGGAAAAAGACCGAACCAGACCTAAAGACCAATTCAATCAAAAAAAGACCAACCATTCTAAACCGGGTTTTCTAGTTCGATTTTTTTTTTTGTCCGGTCTGGTGCGGTTTTCGCCGGTTTTTAGTTTTTCCTCTAATTAGAGCACACAAGATTTTGAATGGGATTTATTGATCGAGTCATATATGCGCCCCAATCCCCGCCACCACTTTTCCTCACTTTCTTCACGGCGAAAAGGAATGCTTACAGACGTCTACAGATAACGATCCCTCATTCAAAAAGGGATTTCTTGTTCCTTTTTTTTCTTCTTAAAATACGAACTCTAGCAATTGAGGTCCAAATCGGTGGCCCCATGTCGATATCCTACAAGAAAATCGGCAGTAGCTCAAGGAATTGAACTCTAGTAACTTGGCCTCATTAATAAGGTCCAAATCAGTGGCCTCGTGTCGATATTCTACGTAGAAATCGACAGTAACCCACCGAATTGGACTTCAGTAACTTGACCTCATTACTGAGGTCAAAATCAGTGCCTCGTGTTGATTTCCTTTAAGGAAGTAGACATTGGGTCACCGATTTGGGTTGCAGTAACATAACTCAAGTTACTGAAGTTCAAATCGGCGGGCTTTATTCAATCTCTTGTTTGCGATCGACACAAGGCCATATATTTTCTTTAACATTTTTCGATTTTCCCATCGATTCTATATAATTTGTGATTTTTTAAGGTTGTTATGATTTTATCTAACTTTTCGCAGTAATAGTCTTTTTCATTACTTTGTTCATTTTAGTCTTGACAAGTCTTGTACTTCTAATCAGGAGTGAAAGAAGGATGAGGCAGGAAACCCGTAAGAAACAAAAACACCACTCGCCGACAAATAAAGTAACGTAATCTTCAAATGGCGAAGATGGTGGTGTTAAGGTGCATTTGGTCCTAACGACTCTTTTCCAGGGGGGCGATAGACTAGACGCTTCTTGGCAACTATGAAGAGCACATAGCATATAAAATTCGGAAAGACGACTAGACGAGTTAATTGCAATTTCTTAAGTTACTTCTTTTTATGTTGCTTTTGTCATTCTTTTAGTTGTATATACTTTTCATTCTTGTGACAGGACAATACGATTTTGAGATTGCACAACCACACATCAACTCGAGCGTTGAACAAACAACATATACTGGGATATAGAACTTGAGTGTATTCAATTTCATTTGTGGATAGAGGACTTCGAAATTCTAGAAATTGCTCGGTACTCCTACTACAAACTAGATCGTTTTCTTAGGGCGTTCGACTGAGAAGTAACTCGAGGACACCAACACCTTTCATATGCCTTTTGGAGAGGTGGCACTAAGGACTACACCAAATCCTTCACTGCCGGTTCAGACAAAAAAAGAGAATTTGTCACCTAAAAGTTTCTATTCATTTTCGCCTTCCTCTCATATATATCTTTCCAAGAAAACCTTTCGAAACTCCATTTCGGTTCATTCTCTCTCGATAAAGACTGAAAATTTCTCAAAGAAAACCCTAATTTTTCAATG
>BEHA01001761.1:232890-243393 GCA_002897215.1 Eschscholzia californica subsp. californica
CGTGTTAGAAACGAAGTTCTTATTTATGGCAGGAGATTCTGTATCTTTTATTGTTTTTATGTATAATGGAAGTGTTCGTACAATTTAGGAATTTCATGAATGTACCCATTATGACCATGTGATTAATGACGGATGACCCACGTATGCGCCACGTTCAATCAAACTACTAGGTAAGCTTGATTTTCTTGATATAATCTTGGCAACAAAAAAAACGTAGCTTGTAGCTTTAATCTAATTCAATGTAATATGTTGGTAAGTGTTCATACTTTGAAACCTACTCCTAGTCTAATAACCGATGTCTGGTTCAATAATTTATGACCTGAGAGTTTGTTCAGAGGTGAAAAGAAAGTTGTATCTGTTCTGTTTTTTTGCAGCAATGTTGACAGTTAATGAAGATGAGTTCTGGGAAGGTGTTTCACCGATAGAGTTTGGGTCTTTGCCTGCTCTGCAAGATGCTGTCACCGTTGTTGGATACCCAATCGGGGGAGACACAATTTCTGTGACGAGTGGTGTTGTGTCACGAATGGAGATCTTGTCCTATGTCCATGGCTCTACTGAACTTTTGGGGCTTCAGGTTGTTCAAGTTGATTTCGATAATTTACCTAGCTATCTATCCTGCTAGCTTATAGACTTATATGATATAGAGATACTGCTACGAATCTCTGATGTGTCTTATCTCTATCTTGGTTTGCAGATAGATGCAGCTATAAATTCAGGAAATTCTGGAGGGCCGGCTTTTAATGATGAGGGCAATTGTGTGGGTATTGCATTCCAGTCTCTTAAAAGTGAAGAGGCAGAGAATATTGGCTATGTCATACCAACACCCGTTATTTTGCACTTCATCCAAGATTATGAGAAAAATGGAGAATATACAGGTAAGCTTAAATGCGTAGTATGTGTTTATGATTGCTTTTTACTTTTTCTGAAACTGTAGAAGTATATTAAGAAAAATCTATGTCCGAAGAAGGAAGAAAACGAAAAATTATATTATTTTGTAAATTTTATTTGTTATATGTTCAAGAAGCCCTTTGATTATATAATAGTTGTCACTTATAGCAATTTTATTTTATGCCTGGATGCGTAGAAGGCATAAAATATATATTTGTTTAAGAAAACTGATATCAATTATGTAAAAATGTAACGTAGTTTTTATACTGTACTGTCATAATATAAATTCCTTACTGTTAAATAAACAAAATACTGATATTTTTGTGTTGTTCAACAACTAAAAATAACAGAGGATTTCATATTCACTCGTTTTAGTCTGGGTTCAAATACGCACGCCTCGAGGCATCAATTGACTGCCTCCCCACGAGGCACACTTCGATGCATATGCCTTGAAAGTTTTTTGAAACATTTTGGGTTAAAATCACTAATCATTGTTTTGTTCACATGAATGGATTAAGAAATTCGAGAATTGGCAACTTTTGGGTTAAAATCTAAATTCCTTTTCTATCAGGGTTTCCATCTCTTGGGGTTGAATGGCAAAAGATGGAGAATCCTGATCTCCGAACGGCTATGGGCATGAAACCTGACCAGAAGGGTGTTCGCATCAGAAGAATTGAGCCCACATCTCCACAATTTAAGGTTCTGAAGCCCTCTGATATTATCCTCAGTTTTGATGGAATTGATATTGCTAACGATGGAACAGGTAAGTTACTAGTTTGACATCATTCTAGAAGTGTAGAAATGACCTGTAATTTGACATCATTAAAATCCAATATCCATTTATTGTATCGACTTTAGTTAAAATCTTTGATTTTTTAGACATCAAGTTGTTTATTAAGCTGAAGCCTGAAAACAGCGGTTTAGCTGAAATTTTATAGCTTGGAGTTAGTGCTGAATATGTTGATGTTAAGTCATACACCTTTATGGGTTTATGCCATTCTGGAGAATGAAGTGAAAGTTACTACACAAGTACTGTTTGTGATTGTGCTTTTCCTAATATCATGGTTTTGACTTTTGAGAAAGGTTGTGCACTTGATAAGTAGAAGTTAATAAGTTTTATTCCCTTATCTTCCTTAAGCATCACATATATATCTTTATGTATTTTAGTTACTTGATTTTCGTTTGTCTGGTTTCAGTTTCCTTTAGGCATGGAGAGCGAATTGGCTTCGGTTACCTTATTTCTCAAAAATATACTGGAGATAATGCTGTTATTAAAGTTCTCCGGAAGTCAAAGGTTCTCAAGCTCAACACAAATCTTGCAACTTACAAACGGCTCATTCAGACTCACATCAAGGAAATGCCACCTTCATACTACATAATTGCTGGATTCGTCTTTACGATTGTATCTGTTCCATATCTTCGGTCTGAGGTAGGCAGCTGCAAAAACCTGCTCATTAATCGTGCCATTACTTTTGGTCATTGTTCTTTGATGGTTAGAGTAAGATCCTTTTTTTTGTATACCAGTACGGTAAGGATTATGAATATGAAGCACCAGTGAAACTGTTGGAAAAATATTTGCATGCTATGGCACAATCAGAAGATGAGCAGTTAGTGGTGGTTTCTCAGGTCTCCTTTACTCGCTTCGCTTTTTTTTACTTTTTCTTTACTCTTTCTCATAAATTTGTAGTTTTACCAACTACAACCATTAAGATGTTCTGTTCATGTTGATAGTAACCCAAGATATGATTTGTCGAATCTCTTATAGGTACTTGTTGCTGATATCAATATTGGGTACGAGGACATTGTCAACACTCAGGTCAGGCTGCTAGAAGTTAGAATGGCGCTCTTATGTTGTTTAGGTTGCTCTTATGCATTTCTGAAAGCATTTTCTTGTGTTCATTGTTCAGGTTCTTGCATTCAATGGTAAACCTGTGAAGAATCTTAAGGGCTTGGTAACCATGGTGGAGAACTGTGACGATGAATTTTTGAAGTTCGAGCTGGATTACGAACAGGTCTCTCTCTCTTTCTCTGAATCTCTCTCATCCATAACCATCATCTCTAGTATCAATATCTTTGCCTCACTTCCTCCACACTGACCCTTGTTATCTCCGTTGCAGATAGTAGTCCTTCGGAAGGAAACAGCCAAGGCTGCAACACTAGATATCCTCACAACACACTGCATACCGTCAGCAGTGTCCGATGATCTGAAGACATGATCATTGAACAATTGATGGAGGTAGATAGGATTATCATTGTCACTTGGGTTTCGAAATATTTTATTATCTTCTCACATATTCTTCTCCTTTTGATATTTATGCAGATTGACATTTCAATACAAGAGAACAGTTCTTTCTGGATATTGGATTGGAACTCCTGCAACTTTTTTGTAGTTCTTCATACCGTTGCTTCATGAACTTGAGGTCAAGCAGAAAGCGCGGAAATCCCGTCCTTCCATTTCTTTCTTCTTTCTTTCCCTTCTTCCTTATAGTATTGACTGAACAGGTCATACATGTCTTTACAGTAATAACATTCTATATACTCATTACAAAAGATAGACAGATACTAGACAAAAACACCTTCAATGAAATAATAGGATTTTCGAGTACTTCAAATCTCTATCTCGGAGTTGTTTTAATGGTTAATCCTCCTGTTAGTGCAGTAATATATAAGATGGGTTTCCATCTTTTGATATCGTAACATTTTCTGTGAATGGTTTTGATAGGATGGGTGGATTTCTCATTTTGTTTGGTGGGGAAGAAATGTAAAGTGCAGGAGCCTATTCCCTGATGATTCTTTGCATGTCAGCACCAATCATTATATGGAGCAAGTGACTTGCTCGGGAGCTTCTTAGCTTCAATACTCTTTTAACATCTTGACTGCCTTGAAGCATGTACAACGATGTTGGTGGATATCTTGTTCTTGTTTTAGGGCCCGTGTTGGTTCCTGGTTGGGTATCTGTTTCCTGTGCACGTGATCTGGCTGTTGTGCCGACCAGACCGACGACTTCCGATATTGTCCTCGATTAGCTGCCATAGCGTGTCTCAAGTGTTTTTTTCCTGACTTTCTCGCAAAACCCAACCACAAGGCCACAATATCCGAAGGTACTACTACCTTGCATCTATAGTCTAAGGTGTTGCACGTGCCAGTCACTTGTCGGGTACTTCCCACACCCTTCTCCACAACCATGGGATGGTACATCGAACCAGACATTAACAACTATTGATAACATCCCTATTAACCCCACCTTGGCTGCCCGTGGCTTTGTTCCTACTGTGAGGAAGTAAGTTTTCACAAGCACACACCAAAGGCCTAGACATTCTAACTATTGGTATCACGCCTATAGCCAAGAGTATGAGCACACGCCTAAGCGATGCAGGACCAAGTGTGGTCCGTCAAGCGTGCCACACCTAGTTAATGTGATATTTGGGGCCTAAAAGGCCGAGTTAGGTCACCAAAAGCTAGCCCAAGCAACCACCACTCGTTGCAGTATTCACTTGTTCCTTGATGGTTCTTGCTTTTGTATAGAAGTGGACAACTAGAAACAGTAAGATTGGGTTTGAATTTTGTTACGGTTTTCGAATAATTCTCTCATTTTATTGGATAACAACAAAAGAGCTATTTAGCTACACTTGTCTAAATTGTGGAGAAAATAACTAGAGGGGAAATTACTTTGGTAAAACCCTGACATTCCTTTACAAGTATCAACTATAATGTTGATAAACAAAAGGATAATAATTTACATCTCTACTTATTTTATTTTCACACCCTCAAGAATCCACATAGTCTTTAGTTGCTCCTCCAACGGCTGCAAAATTTGCCACCTACACAAACAAATTGATATCTTATTTAGTCAAAAAAATGGTTACTTCCAATTTATCATCGAATAATCTTCTCAATTAAGGATTCTGTGTTTTTGATGAATCTACCGTCGTGATATAAAGAAAACCCAACACAAATATTAGAGGTGATGTTGTAAGTTCGAAGATAAGTCTACTTTCAAAAAGATCACTTGTTTGAATTTCAGTCGTGATTTTAGATATAAAGTGGACGCGGACTCTCTCTGTATATATATGTTTTTTTTTTGTTAAGGATAAATTACTTACTTGTAGAGCTAGACTTTTTGTGGCTCATGCAAGTCTTGTAACTTAAAATGATACAACCACACTAACTCTATACTTCAATCTCATGTTCATGTTGCTGCAAAAGAGGGGTCTTGATAGTGATAGAACTAATTTGGTTGGAAGATGATCCCAAACTATCACCATTAATTGCCTTCTTGTCATTCTTGTTTTCTACTTCAATAACTTGTCCCCACATCAAACTATAGTACCCCATTGCTACTATAAATGATCCAACCACACTGCACAAATTCATTCAAATATCTAAGTTAATATCATCTATTCTTATTCTATAAAGGCGACTAAATATTACAAATCTCGTTATTGTACCAACTACTTATATTACGTGACAGTTAATGTGTAATAAGTTATTTATCCATTCGACAATGACCAATATCAAGCGTAAAGGTAAAGTGTCACATCATCATGTGGTGAGATAGTGTGGTTAATGACATAGCTAAAACGTCGAGTACGTCGATTATCTTATAAGAGTAAGTGAGCATACCTTCCAAAATGAAAAGTGTGACCAAAGAAGCTAAAACCCAAACTACAAGCAATGAAAATAGTGAAGGGTTTGAACATGGCAATAAAAGCAGGTCCTTTCTTTCTAACACACCATCCTTGAACACCACTTCTAATTACACTTCCAAAAACAGCCTGAAAATTTAATCCATAAATGAAAACCCAATAAGAAAATATTAAGAACTAGCAAATTTCATGATTTTAATATCAATTTACTGAGTTTTTTTAGTGTTTTTTTTACTACTTACTGAGAGTAAAATATTTGAGAGCTCCATCTTATCAGTTATAACCCAAGCAGATAAATCTCTTTCTGCAATTACTGAGATTATTACACATTGAATTGTCCCAAAGAAACTATACATGGTGACTATAGTCGTTGCGTCCGTGTATTCTGATGAAGTTCTTGCCTGATCATATACATACATTGTCACGATCTTAAAGAATGAATAAAGAACTCAAAATCTTTATTAGATATATATAAGCGACGTGGGACTATTACATCCCCGCCTACTGTAATACCACTTGTAACGACTCAAGCCTAGCAATTATCGATATTGTCTTTGCTTTTGACACCCAGAACCAAGCCCAAGGAATACATGGTTTTGTTCCAGGTGAAGACTTCATGAGCCCACGCAGAAGGCCTCGACAATAACTAAGCTTGAGGTCACCTATAGCTTTGACTCTGGAGTACGCTCTTGTAAGTGATGTGGGACTATATAATAGATTGTTGGTTTGTTTACCTGGAGGATGTTCCAAAGTGAAGCACATAGAGTGGAAGCTGCAAGCAAAATACAACCAAGGATCCAACTCTCTGGTATGGAGCCAAAAAGAAATAGTGGTAGTGGTAGTGGTGAAGAAAGAAGTTCATGAGAAGGAATTTGAGGTTTCCAAAGTGGTGGCCCTTTGTAAAGAGCAACAAATACTGCTCCAGATATTGATACCAATGTGCCTATCAATTTGGCTTGACTGCTTCTGCTTCTCAAATCTACCCTCACTGCCCTATAATGCCACCAAATCAATTGATCGATTAAACATCCATACTACAGGAAAACCATTACTTTTAGTAAAGTTAGGTGAACGTGGTTCAGTCAGAGGATCACGACTATGCAGATGCAGTCATGATAACCAACAAAGAAAAAGGGAGAGAGAGAGAGAGAGGAACCTTGAAATGATGGAAAGTAGGAAAGAAATGGCAGGGAGTTGATTGGTCATTGCAGCTACAACAATGGGAGAGCTATAACTAAGCCCAGTGAAGGCTAAGTTCTGAGCTATAGCAACCCTGTATTTAAAACACATAAGAAAGCAAGAACAAAAAAAAAAGTTACATTTCTATAATGTCATACTGTCATAACCTAATATCTTATAAGAAGATACGTAAACTTAATACGAAAAAAAGAATTAATGACACGTTAGATATTTACGTAAAGTTGGTTATATATATGTAGATACTGAAATACGGTAATGTACGTATAGTAATTCTGTTGTGAAGTATCATTGACAGCGACGGATAGATATTAGTACAAGTAGCATTACTAGTCAATAATAACCATTACTTTTCGTGGTCCATGACAAGTGCTTGAAAAGCTAGTTGGCCCCATACTCCCATAGACATAATTGTGTAAGAGAAAAGAGAAGAATTTTATGCCTTATTGTTATGGAAATTCTTTAAGCACCACAAGAAATACGAGAAGCGCCTATAAAATATCGGGAAAAAATCACCATAGAATGCCTCGAATAATGAAATATGGGAACCGAATATGTCATTCCCCATGTGAAGGAGCTTACCGAGTTGGCTTTAACTCCGCCAATCTATGATTTCTTTGGTCTCTCTTCTAAGTTGATCTAATTCTCTATAGTATGTTATTTTGTATGTGTTACTTGTTTGTTTTACCAACCTAAATTATAAAGATTTGATTGAACTTATGATAGACAAGACAATTGTAAGAGAGAAAAAGGACTAACCCAACTAAACCAAGGAAGAAGAATTTGCTAAGGAGTGAGAAAGTGAAGAACGGTCTCTTTGGCCTGTAAAAATAATAACAATATATTGACGATTACCAAAAGAGAGACAAACAAACAAACAGATAGACAGAGAACAGATAAAGGAATAGATCGTGACCTGTGAGAGATGAAGAAAGAAATGAGAAGGATGAGTGAAGAGATAGCATTTGTATAAGCAACATAAACAAAATGATTCATCCCTCTAGCCATGACTGTTTTAGTCATTATCGTCAACCCGACCGTACATCCTTCCATCACCACCATAGCTATATATGGTATTGTATCCAATAACAAATATTTATATGATGGGTAATAGAATTCAATCTCCACAGCCGCCATCTTCGTCTCTCGTCTCTATCTCTTTTCTAATTATCTTTCTCTTTAAGTTCGTATAAATATATATCGAGATCGGAATTGAAGAGAATAATGAACTTATAATGATATCCTTGGTCTCCTACATATACTAAGAAAGATATAGAGATCCAAAATCAAAAATAAAAAGACAAGATGAGAGATAGAGAGAGATATTTAGAGAGAGAAAATGAGATAGACACATTGTCTTGTACCCTTTCATTATGTTATAAAGCTACTTTGGACGTGAAGTTGCTACTCGACTATCTCAAAAATATTAATTGGAGGGAAAGATGATGTCACCATTATTAAGATTAAGACCAATTCGGTCTACTAATTTATACTAAAATCCAATTATGTGACCCAATGATGTAATGACACATAAGCATATAGATATTTTAATCCAATATATTAATACGTGTTTGTTGTTTATTGGATGTCATACTAATTAAATTACGACTTAATCTAGTTTGTTCTTTAAACCTTTTTACTACTTTGTGGTAGGCGTTTAAGAGGAACTATTACTAATTTTTGTCCTTTTTTGTAATTAACTAGATTAAAATCAAAGTAAAGTTGCTGACGTGTGTTCAAGTATCAAAATTTGTGGTCTAAATTGGAGAAGGACCCACTAACTTTATCTTTTAACTTTAGATCCTCCAAATTATGAAAATTGTAACTCAGGAATTCATAAGTCTTCAAACGGGCTTGGGCTTGGGCTTGGTCTTGGGCTTGGGGCTGGAATTAGGTGTTGTTGTGAATTGATCTAGGGGCCATCCCGTTTACATATTAGGTAGGCTTAATAGTTTAACCTACTCAAATTATGATAGTATTGAAACTTAAAAGAAATCCACCATAAGAAAAGAAAATATAGCTAGGGAGCTATTATAAAGGTGAAAATAGCTTAGGTTGGTCGGTCGAAAAGGCCTTTTGCTCGCCCCCTATAACCGAAAGTTGTCTAGTGGCCCTTGACGAGGTCTTGAAATGTCTTTGACGTTAGTACATTGTCATTGTTCGTCAACATGTTATCATAACTTAGTTGAGCGCATTATATGGAACATTTTTATATGCATTAAGAAATAATCAAGGATATATTATTGTAATTTTTATTTATTTTTCGAATGGCAAAAGAATTAGTCTGTGGATCAAGAGACAAGAGTCATATATATGGTATGACTTTTATCCAATGTGGACTCATGGAAAGGGTAATCGAACATGCGCGAATATATCACAATTATCTCTATCAAAACGACCTAGCTAGAGAAATATTTATTGGTAGTTCTTTGAATGAATATTAATTTGACTAATTAATCAAATATTCTTATGGGTTAGGAGGCATTATAGTCTGCATGAAATTTCATACATAGTTGACTATCATTGACCATTTCAGCATAAACACATTATTCATGTCGTGCCTCCCATATATTACCTAATTAGGGCATGATATGATTCTAATATAATTTGTGCCTAACAAGTTATCTTCTTTCCATTTAAAATACAAAAATAAGAAAAAAAAATAAAAAAAATAAATATATAGTTTGGGTTTTAAGTAAGTAACAAATTTGCATACAAATGCATGAAACCCTAAGTTTATTAAAATGCATGGTGTCTCTTGACAAACTACATAAAGCCACCATCTAAATAACTTGGCCCTCTGAACAATTCTAAGGGTTATGCATGAAAATATTTCGTGTTTCGATCTATAAATATGCGGCTTTTCGATCTTTTAAAAGTTATTTCACGAGTTCTCTGTCGTCAAACAATAAGCAAAAAAAACATAATTAAGCCTGCAATTCTTTGAAAAATGGAGATCATGTCAAAGTTTATACTTATTATACGATTTGAAAAAAAAGAAACTTCTTGTTCTTGACTACTTTCTATATCTTACACGAGTAAAAAGCGAAAGTGGTCGGCATAAGAGGACTAAAAGTACCTTAGAAGAATTACATATAATGTGGTCATTCATGGTTATGAAACTACAATTTTCTCAAGGAATTATATTTTATTACTAACTTAATTAATATTTTCATATGTATTTTTGATGGTGATGGGGTCAAAATTGTTATGAGGAAATATATATTGTGATTATTATGAATGTTTAAGTTAATTATATTTAGTCATGCTGATTATGCATTAAGAAAGAACCAAGAGAATAGACAAAATGATGAAAGAAAAGAAAATTTGTATAATCCATTTCTAATATATAGAAAAGAAGTTTTTAAATAAAAGATAAGGGGCTTTTGAAGTATTAATTGGGTCACCAAATGGAAACTAGCTTTTCCAAGAACATGACCCCTCTGTCCAAAAATCACAAGTACTATACTACTAGGGCGATCAGCCTGAGGAGCCACCAAGGTTCGAGCCCGTGGTGGTGGCGGTGACAATTGGTCCTAGTGGTGGTTGATGGTAGTGGTTGAAATGGCAAATGTTGTAGTTAGGGGTGGTGGAATCGGACTTCTCGGTCTGCGGGTTTTAACAGATTGAGGTGAACATGACGGATATCGGACTTTCTGCTATTTAGGGCGTGCGACCCCTAATTAGTGTTATATGTATGAACACCTGAGGGAGGTGGGGTTCCACGTTATTTATTGGATGACAGTATAAGATAAGAGGAATATTCATTTCA
>BEHA01001761.1:248464-260350 GCA_002897215.1 Eschscholzia californica subsp. californica
GCCCCAAACAAGAAGACATCCGAGTCATCAGTGACAACACCATCAACAAGATCTGACAGTTCCATATATGCACACTGGGCTTCTGCTTCCATTGGGGCAATGATATATGGTAAGCCAAACATTTGCAGCAATTCCTGATATATTGTTAACAAGACAAATATGTTTATTGAGCTAAATTTTTATAACCAGATGGAATCGTTACATTAAAGAATACGTCTGGTAAAACAATATCAGATGGGCTGCTAAGCAAGTATCGCGAGCAGTATCTGCTAACCTACCACGACACCGGTGTGAAAGACTATGCTTAACCCATTTCCTAAGACTAGCAGCTTGGTCTCGGTTATCAGAGCCCAGTCTCTTCAAGAACATACTAAGTTCTTATCTTGTTAGAAAGCAGAAGCTTGTATCGAACGACTACAAAGAAATGGGGACAGTCTGATACTAAAGCTCTCAAAGAAATGGGGACAGGAAACACGAGAAAAGAGCTTTGAACTTGTATTAAAGGACTACATTTCTGTCATACAGAAAAATAATATAACCTCAAAAAGAAATTAGAGCACACCTGGCATTCAGCAAACATCTCACTACTAACTGATTCTGCATTTCTTTCGTGCTTCCTCTGCTCCTCACCCAAAGTTATACGCTCCTCTTTTAGAAGAAGCATTTCCTCCTCTAGACTAGCTCCCTGTACTTCCATCTGAACCTCAATGCTATCATGAACTGAAGAGTTTACCGTAGTATGCTCATGATGCACTCCAGCTGCAGTAACTGCATTTTGCTCTTTGTCATGAGAAAATGCTACTCCTTTAACTAGTAATTCCTCCTGGGAATGGGCATTTGCAGGTTTCTTGGGCAAATGACAGGTTGGAACAACCTCAGATTCATAATCTTGAGCAGCATCACACATGTCACCGGGTATGTCGCTCATCGGTGCAGTTGAAACATTAGATATATCTTTAGAATTTGTATTTGACCTAGGTAAGCTAGCTACCTCCCCAACCTCATTAGAAGAATCCAAAATCTGATTGGTATTCAAGTCACACTCTGTTGGATCAGAGGGGAGTAGACTCTTGGAGGGTGTAACTCTCTTGTTGTCACTAATTTCTTCAGTTAAATTTTGAGAAGTAGAAACTTCATACCTTTCAACTGATTCCTTTGACGGCCCTACCTTCTCACCAGATTCCATTATATATTTGAAGGGAAGTTCCAATTGCTTGTCTGTATATATAGTATTGATCTGGAGGTTTTCATTTCCAACTACTTTTTCTATATTTTCAGATCCAGCTGGATGACATGAGACTTGGTGTTGAAGAGAATCATTATCTACTTCCAAATTAAGAGAATGACCATCCTTTTCAGAGTTTAAAACTTGAAAGGGCGATGTATCACTTGAGCTTTGCTTAGTCATTGTTATGGACGTTATAGAACTATTATTTTCAGTAAATGCCACAGAGGATTTCATTGGGGTGTAATCCTCAAGACTCCGCCTTATTGCTTCCTGGACATCAGCTTCTTCTTCCAAAAAACCTCTTGAAACAACATTAGTAAGTTTAGATGGAGATAATGACGGACTTCCACGAACATCAAAATCTCCTTCCTCCCAATCCACTTCGCTTTCCTCACTGTTTCCTTTGTCCGCAGATACCCCACTTTCGTTTTTACTATCATTACCAAGAGTATGACTTTTTTCTCGGTTAATACTTTCCTTCAAGGCACTATCTGGATCAGTGGGACAAGAAAGCTTACTGGAAGAAGCATTTTCAGCAGAAGATAACACGAGTGAATTTCCTGTGACTAAGTGAGCAAATACATCATCATCATCACCATCAATGTCGTCGATACATTTATAGGTTTCATTTTCAAGAAAAGATATCTCAAGTGAACTTCCATTTTCAAATATAGTCCGTTCGTTATGGTTCTGGTCAGTCCCTTGCACCAGCATACTAGTCCCATCATCTAAGCCAGTAATTTCATTTGAAGCTTCATGGAGCTGGCTATTCTCCAGAAATTTATCAGGGTCACTTATACAATCACTCATGACAGACTCTAGGTTGTCTTTCAACTTCTCCTGTTCAATCTCCTTCATCAAATCCAAATTTCTTTGTAGATCTCGGGTCATGCGGATACCCATGGCTCTTACCCTGCTAACACGACGGCGTCCCCTCTCATCAAGGTATGTCTCAACACCATCATCAATATCTCCTGATACATTTTCTCCCGATGCTGTAGCAGGAGTTGCCTCTATAATAGATGGAATGCGGTTTGCTGAAACTAAAGAAGCAGCAGATTCCTTCCTTACTGTCTGGGACTCAATGCCTCCAGTTTGGTCACCACGAGTAGTTGCAAGTGTTCTGATTGGTTTACAAATGCCACTCAGTTAGCAATGAAATTCAATGAGCTAAGTGTACAAGGTCTTCTAAAAGTTAAATTGACATAAGAACTAATTGTGAGCTTAAATGGAAGAAGTAAAGCAGATTAGAAAAGACCAATTTTCAATGAGAGTTTACGACCATCCTTACTCTTTATTCCCGGTAAATGATGAGGAGAATATGAATTCTTTATTAGTCTCAGAGGCTATACGTGAAGTCTGAACCCCACCTACCCCCCTTCCAGCAGCAGATTTCTGCACCTCATCTATTTCTCGACGAAAAGCAACAGTTTTGAGATATGCTTGTATTTGTAACTCAGAAAATTTTGCAGGCACCTAGGCGTAGATATAACCACCAGTTAGTTTGTGTAGTCCACAATTCTCCTGTTTGGTGGACTCCAAGAAAATTGAAGCACGTCATAGTATGATATGTGAGAAAATGACAGCATAAACAACTTCATGCTTTCACAAGCTCTGAAAAGTCACCTAGATCCATATTGGAAGATATTGTAGTGTAAAAGTTTGTAATGAAAGCAGAAGTGAGGCGAGGGAACAATAGAGAGTGGCAACTGATAAATACTTTTGTTGAATAATTACAACTGATATATACTTAAAACCTACTCATATGTGCATCAATGGCCCAACTTAAGACTTAACATATAAAGTTTAAGAAAAAGAAAATTTATTGAGGACTTGACTAAGGTTCTTATTACCAATAGAACCCTGATGAGACGTAACAAGATTTACAAAAATGACTGATAGCTTTCTGATACGAGAACTGTCAAAACAGCTTGTTTGCTTCAAATTTCAAAACCAACCTACAAAGATACTTAATATGATGAACGAGAAAGGAATGTTAAAGATCTACCTTCTTTACTTTCTGATACTTCTGCCTATTTTCAGCCATCAATCCTTCTCTCATCTATAAAAAACATCATTTGTTTAAGGCATAAGCAAAAAACAAAGATTTGAAACAACAAAAATAAGTAGTACCCATGTCAGAAGCCTTACTTGAACAAGAAGATCGAGCTGCATAGAGGGAGGCAAAGAAGCCAAAATAGATGGGTCGATTTTTCCATGCATAGTAGGCTGCAGTCCAAATTCGGGTGTCAATTAAATCAAGCTCCGTTAAACATGGAAATGGAATTTTTGTATGTTGAGGTAAAAGAACAACGAGTATGCAGTGTAGTAGAACAGACGTTAAATGGGTACACCCCCAAGACGCTATATAATTTTCACCCTCATAATCTTAAAATGTATGTAGTTTACCATGATCCCAAGGACCCTATTCCTCATGAACATCCTCCATCCCCACAGAAAATGACTATCATGAGACTAGCTCGTGCCTAATTTCTATGAACAGGTCTTCCTTGTGAGTGAAGATCCTGCGCTATCTCATTGAGAAAATCGATCTCCATCAGGTGTCTATTGAGGAATGATGTTTGTAACTTCGAATTGGAAGCACAAAATATAAAAATGTGAAAAAGCAAAAGACTCAGAGGTCTCACACCAATACACCAAGTAATTAGTACTTAAAATGTCGCAAATATTGCCTCACATTAAATTGAAGTCCCTAAACAACACCGATAATGTCCAGATTTTTTTCTCTTTGCCCAAAAATAGAGAAGCTTAAGAATCGTTATCTTGATGTCGTCAAAGTATTTAGTTCTTTAGTTTCAAAAAAGTATTTAGTTCTTGCCTATTTATTTCCTCCTTATCCACTATATCAGTTTAGTAACAAAATAAACCCTAAAAAAATATACATGCATACATACATACAGAAGTGATCAAAAATTAACATTACGATTAATGATCATCAGAAATTGAACTCAGTAACGCTTACAATTAACATCTCCTCATCCTCTTCATCTTCTTCAGAAACAACACCACCAGCAGATGTCGTAGCATTACTAACAAGACTCCCATCTTCTTCTGCCGCAAGAGAGGCTGCCAACCTAAATTAAATCGTAAAAACACATCGAAATACCAGTATAATATTCAGATACCCATCATACTCTAGGAAGCTTACATTTCATCTAAGGCTTCCTGATTATAACAATCAGTAACCTTGTCGTTCGCTTTTGAACTTTCACAACTTTCCGATACAACATTTTTGCCCTTTGAATCGTTCTTCTTTCTTTGGTTCTGAATATCATCTGCTATTTCTTTCAACCTCATCGCCTTAAGCTGCAAATAAAGAAAGAGGGTTTAAAACTTTAAATTCAAACATCAAAACAACTTACAATTTGGGGAAAAGTAAAGACAATACTGACATGATTGAGAAGCAACTTCTCCGCAGTTTTTCGGATCTTAGCTTGAGCATTCTCACGCTGTCGGCGACGAGCCATGACAGTACGACGCTTAAGGGCGGGAGTACCACCATCAAAGACGAACACAGGTTTGGTGCGAAGAAAGAGAAGCTTGCAGATACGGCGAAAAAACCCTAGAATGTGAGCATTTCTTACCATTTCTCCTCTTTCATCTCTCATCGCCTTCATGAATTGTACCATCCAAATACTCGCATCTGAAAGAAAAATCAAATCATATCAGAAAATTGATAATAGATAAATGTAAGGGATTATGAAATTAGGGTTTTGATGAGAGAGAAAGAGGAGACCGATAGCAAGTTTTTTTCCGGCTAGGGTTTCGACAGAGACGCGACGCCCAACGGGGGCGAGAAGTTCCCAGAGACCTTGAACACCCATTTCGTTTCTCCGACTGTTGAATTGCCGCCAAAATTGTCAACGATCGCGCTTTTATTCTCCCAAGGGAACGGTACTTTGCTAACGGGCGCCGAGAGTTATCTTTTACCCACATTGACAAAACTGTTTGTTTTTTTTTTAAGGATTTTTTGGGCTTACACCTCTTCACTCGTTGGTAATTGAGTTTACCCCCTTAATAATAGGTAATTGAGTTTACCCCCTTGAACTTACTATTAGTGACAAAAACACAAAGGCTATGTTTGGCGTACGTGAAATAATTGCCGCTACCAAGAACAACTATTCTTCATATGATTCATATTAGGGATTCTACCTCATTTTACTGTTTGATTTGGTCTGGAATATGATTAGTAAAGATTGATTTTGTTTATATATTATTTACTTTCTGATTTTATTATCACATATCAAACATATCCTTGATAGTTTTGACAAAAAAATCTAAATTCAAGGGGGTAAGCTCAATTACCAATTACCGAAGGAGGTAAACTCAATTACCAATTAATTTTGAGGGGTAAGATCAAAAAACCCTTTTTTTTTTTATTTTGACGAGAGGAAAAGAGCTACATCAAAGAACATCACAAGATAGAACTAGATAGAAAGTCAGGGAGAGAGTGTCGTATGCACTTCTGGTGGTGTTTTCTTCCCCATTCTCCAAGGGAGTCTGCCTGTTTGTTGTTACGCCTTGAAGTGTAGGAGAAAATGATGCTGGTAAATTGTTCATTAAGATTGAGGATTGCTTCTGTATGTTTGCCTGATTACCATTGAATGGATCTTCTAGGGTCGTGGAGATGCTTGATGATGTTGAGATTATCACTTTCGATGTGTAGACGTCGGATTTGCAGGTCTATCGCCCATAGTATTGCACACCGGATCGCTATGCATTCACATTCTTTTGGATTTTGTCATAAAACTGTTTGGTTGGGGAGTTTTTTTTTCCAGAAATCGACTACGATCTACGTTAGTCGTTACAAGGCATTGAAGATGTGATGAGCACGATAACTGCCTAATTCAAACCATGAATGGAATAAGCCTAGAGCCTGACAACATGAAAGTGGCCTAAAACCCGACAAATTTATTACTCCATATTACTTGCATTATATATTTTCTAGATTACATGAGATAAATCTTGCTATTTCCACTGAGATTGGAAGTTTATTATTTGGAAATCTTAGTGGTTTGAAGTCAAAGTTTTACAAGAGCTGTTAATTCCATTATCTGCTCTATCTTTATTTTTAAAAATGTTTGTTTTTTGCTAGTGTTTTGAGTTATAAACAGTTGCATTGTTGTTTGCCTTCATCGTGGGTTTGACGCAACTTCATTTGTAACATCACTCCAAAGGTGGTTGCCCATGGTTGGAGAAAGCGAGAGTCAGGACTTAGGAGAGTGATGATTTCGGAGGAATTAATTGGTCGGTTAGGGTTTTGGTGGAGGGCTAAACAGAAGATTTGTGTAAATTCATAGCAGTATCAATGAACTAAACCACATAGTTTAAGTAGTCAATTAATAAATCTCCAAAAAAGGTAGCTAATTAGCAAGTTATGAATTTGTGGCGTCTTCATTATAAAATGTATTATCGTCACCTGGAGTGCTAGAGTTTTTTAACGTATACCCACTGAGAGTTAATTTGTCTCAATTGTTCGTTGTCTCGGGTCCTTGCACTAGAATTTGTGTTTCTTGGAACTCATACATAAGAAACGAGTGATGGTGCACGCATCCCCTGAACCAGAAGTCAGGTTTTGCTCATCTAAGAGGGGGCCACTGCCTACATGAGCCTGGCATGTCAAAGTTAGGTCTTAGGTAAGCATGGTTAATTCTTGATTCTTGAATAAGACCAAGTACCCAATAGTACTTGAAACAATGCAAATTTTTTCTGAAAATTTTGATAAATTTATTAGGTCAGCTTTCATTCTTCTTTTTCCTTCTCCTGCTCGCGACATATAGCCTTATCTTAATCTTTGTTAACTTTTTCGAAGAAAACTAACTAGTGTTACTTTAACCTCGTTCAAGCATGACAACGGGAACTCTGTGTTAGGTCAAAAGCTAATGGGACTATGGGAGCTCGTTTTGTTGTTCAAGGTGGTATAGTTACACTTATGATCGCCAGTGCTTACTACTGCGGGGAGAAGTTCTATTAATTCCTAGAGTGAGGTAAGCCAACAAAACAGTTCATCTTTTTACTTCCAAGGGCAAGAGTTTTTCAGGTTTTATGTAGTGAGTTACCCAATACAAACACGTTTGCAGAAGTGAGGTTCACACCTAATGGATAGAAACTTATGCTTCGCTTGGTTCAGCTACTTTCGGGCTTGGGCCTTCATCTCTGTGAGTTGGGCTTACTCACGCCGTTACATATTAGAAAAGAGTTAATTATGAAACCCATTCGAGTTGTTATATTACAATTTTTCGTGATACATGAATGAGCAACTCTAGTGCGTGCACAATTCCGCCACCTTAAACGGAGAATTATTTGGGAGTTGGTCTTAAGTTCTTATATAACTCTGTTTCCCCAAAACTAAAAACCCCACCACTCGGACTCGTCGATCACCAAAACTAGGCCACCAAAACTAAAAATATATCTAGTGCCTGCACAATTATTTTGGAGTTGGTCTTAAGTTCTTGTATAACTCTCTTTTATGTTTCTGTATTTGTTTGTGTACGATGTATTCTGTAAAAGTAGTTGGTGGTTTAGATATGTTTGCTTCATTAGTACTAGCAACATTGAAGAATTCACAATTGTTTGTGGCCTAGTTTCATTGATCATCAAGAGACAGGATTTCCGCTAAGTATGTCCCAAATGTTGACAACCCTTATCCCAAAATTGCATTCGAAGTTATGCAAAGAAAAATGATAGGGAACAAGAAGAACCAAGCAAACTCTGGGTCGCTAAGTATGTCCCAAATGTTGACAACCCTTATCCCAAAATTGCATTCGAAGTTATGCAAAGAAAAATGCTAGGGAACAAGAAAAACCAAACAAACTCTGGACAAAAATGCTTGTCATGATTTCGCTTCTAATGATTCCAAACCACATGTAATTTCCGCCCAGAATTTGCCTGTTTTTTTTTTTTTTTGTTCTCTAGTTACGTAAATTATGAGGTATTTCAATGGCTATTTTAGGAATGTCATAGCAAGAGATTGGACTGAGGAATCCATAACTCTAGTTTGAAAGGACCATGGAGGATGATACTTAAACTGTTTACATTTACATACAACAACATTATGTAGCTTGGCTGAAACAGTTGGACTTGATACATTTGATAATTATTTTTTGATTTTTGGTGAACATGATGATTAGTAAAAATGAGTTGATGGGACGACGCGTAAGAAACCATGTGTGTTCGTATATATACAGAGTCACAAACTTTTACAGAGGTTTGTACATATATATTCATTGTTATTGAGGTCATTATCATGTGTTCGTATATATACACAGAGTGACAAACTTCTACAAAGGTTTGTACATATAGACTCATTGTCATTGGGGCCATTATCATGATTTCACATTTTATGTTCTTATCGTTATGGACAATTTTAAAGGTGTTCCGTATAGTTGCTTTTCGACGCCCCAATTGGACACAAAGCCCTCTTGAATATTATTGAATTTTATATGTGATGGAGCACGTAAAGCAATAATTGAGTGCGCCTATATATAAGACCTACTACCATATTAGTTATTTGTTCTTGTGATTGGGCAATAGTCTCATCATGGTAATCATTTTGATGAAGATGTTAAGATAGAGAGAGATGTAATCACACCACCCACCTAATGAAGGGTCTTTTTCAAGGTGGGAGTAGGGTTGCTGAAGGAATCTAGACTGAGATTTGATTGTGTTTTCTCCAAATTGGGGAGGCCAAACTCTCACTGTGTCCCCATCTTCACATCTCATTCTGACTGCAATTATTTCTTGGGACCTCATCATTTGACTGTCATGTCCAATGGGGTCGTGCATGTTGGGTGCTAAGGAAGATTATGGATTTATATAACTTGAGAAAGATATTTGATTCCTAGATAACTTAATTTTTTCCTGATTTTTTTAACTTGTTTTTTTTTCATCAACAACATTACAAAACACCTCTATTTATAGTAGAGGATTTAGCACATCTTGCAAAGCCTAGAGACTTCCACATTGGAACTTACAAGTCATAGTCTAAGCTTATCTCTAGTCAAATTTCTCTAGACCCATCTATCTTGAAGACCACCACAACTCATTTACTCCCCTCTAGATTTTTCTAACACACTTAGAAATTACAAATTACATTTTTTAACACCCCTTCTTAATTTGTAATTTGCATGTAGTTCTTGAACTTGAATTTTTTTTCCGTTGTAATAGCTTTTGTGAAGATGTCGACCCATTGCTCATTGGTGTTGACAAATTGAAGTTGAATTTCTTCTTGTTGTACCAAATTGCGAATGAAATGATGACGAAGTTCAATATGCTTTGTGCGGTTGTGAAAACCGGATTTTTCGTCATTGCTATTGCGGACATATTATCACAATAGATAGTTGTCGGACCTTGTTCCTTTTGAAATAAATATTCTAGAATTCTCCTTATCCAAACGACTTCACATGATGCATCGGTAGCGGCAATATACTCAGCCTCCGCGGATTATAAAGCAATAGTCTTTTGCTTTTTTGATGCCCAAGCAATAACTTTAGATCCCAACTTAAAACCATATCCGGACGTACTTTTCCTATCAGCAAGAGAACCAGCCCAATCACTGTCAGTAAAACCCACTAATTTGTTTTCATCTTCAGTCACATATTTTATTCCATGGTTTTTTGTTCCTTGAATGTAGCGTAAAATACGCTTGGCAGCGGCAAAGTGAATTTTACTTGGCTCACTCATGAATCTAGAGATGAGACTGACGGGATAAACAATGTCTGGCCTTGTATTTGTTAGATAAATAAGAGACCCAACCAGACTTCGATAAATTTTAGGATCGACCTTAGGTGCTCCGTCATTTAATTGCAATTTTTCATTTACACCAATAGGTGTAGCAACAGGCTTGCAATTTGACATTTGAAATCTTTTTAATAGGTCTTCAACATATTTCTCTTGGGAAATAAGGATCTCTCCTTTTGATTGACGAACTTGAATTCCGAGAAAGTATTTCATGAGACCCAAATCTGTCATCTCATATTCCTTCATCATGGATTTCTTGAATTCTTCACCCATCCTTAGATTTTTGCCTGTAAAAATTAGATCATCTACATATAAACAGACAATTGGAAAATTATTTCCTTCTTTCTTCACATATAAAGATGGTTCACTTTTGCTTTTGTGAAAATTATTTTGCTGAAAATATCCGTCAATTTTACTATTCCATGCTCGGGGGGCTTGTTTTAAGCCATATAAGGCTTTCTTTAGTCTGTATACTTTATTTTCTTCTCCTTTTATTTTGTATCCTTCCGGCTGCTCAACATAAACTTCTTCTTCCAATTCTCCATTAAAAAATGCTGATTTAACATCAAGTTGAAAAACTTGTAATTTCATTTGAGCGGCTATTGCAAGAACAATTCTGATTGTCTCCATTCTTACTACCGGAGCAAATGTTTCATTAAAGTCAATACCGGGTTGTTGAGAATAACCCTTTGCAACTAGGCGAGCCTTATGTTTTTTAATTGATCCATCTTCATCAAATTTGGTCTTGTAGATCCATTTTAATCCAACAACATCTTTTTCTTTTGGAGGATCTACAAGTTCCCAAGTTTGATTTTTTCTATAGTTGTCAATTCTTCATTCATGGCATTTCTCCATACTTCTTCTTTTTCTGCTTCTTTGAAATTTTGTGGTTCATAAGTGAAGAAAGAAAACCCACATGATTCGTAGATATCATTTAGAGAACGTATCTTTCTTGGAGGTGATTCGGAATCCGAAGAATCTTCATCAAAATTTGGAGAATTTTCAACTCCTCCATTTTCAGAAATTTGTGGCATCTCAGATAAATTTGATGAAGGAGAACTTTGATCTTCTTGACAATCATTAATTTGGAAAAAATCAGATTTATTTTCAATTTGAGAAGAACTTTCTCCCCATTCCCAAGATTTCATCTCATCAAAAATAACATCTCGAGAAATTATCAATTTATTAGAGATGGGATCAAGAAGACAATAACCTTTGGATTCATTACTATAACCAATGAAGATGAATTTCTCACCCTTCTCATCAAATTTTTCTTTTCTCAAAGGAATGTGAGAATATGCCAGACAACCAAAAATTTTGAAAAAATCTACTTGAGGTTTTTTCCCATGCCAAGCTTCATATGGAGTAATATTTTGAACTGCTTTTGTCGGAGACCGATTTAATAAGAATACCGATGTATTTACTGCCTCAGCCCATAGATTATTTGGAAGCCTTTTTCCCTTCAACATGCTTCGAGCCATTTCTGCAATTGTCCGATTCTTCCTTTCGGCCACACCATTTTGTTGTGGACTATAACGAACTGTGAGCTCTCTTTTAATTCCTTTTTCTTTGCAATAATTCATGAAGGGTTTATAAATGAATTCTCCACCTCGGTCAGTTCTGAGAGTCTTCAATTTTTGGCCACTTTGTCTTTCTACAAGAGCCAAAAATTCTAGAAAAAAACCAAATGCTTCTGATTTTTGCTCAAGAAAATAAATCCACATTTTTCTTGTATAATCATCAACAAATATCCTTAACAAAAAAAAAAATCAACAAATAAGAGAAAATATCTCTTATTACTAAGTGAAGGTGTTTTAGTCGGTCCAAAAATATCGGCATGTACCAATTCAAGTGGTGCACGGGCTCTTGAAGAGACTTTTGGAAAAGGAAGCCTATGC
>BEHA01001761.1:270501-284694 GCA_002897215.1 Eschscholzia californica subsp. californica
TGAGCATACACCTATAGTCCAGGCTCCGGAGACTCTCGTGAGCGATGTGGGACTATCACAAGCAAAATATGAGTCAAATTTGAATTCAAAAGAAACTGTTACAAAGATCTCTTTTAGGTGAAGGTTGGCTCTCTATATGACTTTGTAGTCAATTCTTTTGAGATGCTTACTTCACCTCTCTCTTGCTAGTGCCAAAATGCAATCCAATAATACTACCTCTCCAAAATGCATTGCATCATAATTAGTTTCTTCTAGGTTTTTCCCTTATCCAACAAAAAAAAAAGGAAGAGGTAAGGTTGGATCAATGGAATCCAGCTCCATCAGGAAAAGATCTCTACCCAACATTGCCAATGAATGAGAGAAAATGACCCATATTGTTAAGACTTGAACCAATTCATTTAAATATTGACAATGACCCCTGTAGAGGGGTAGGAATAGGCCCCTGCTGAGTACCCGCGGACGCATTCTTTGTCGACAAGTTTGTGAGGACTCTAGAGCTTTTGGAAATTAATTAGGATTATCCCACTTTTCATTTTCGGGCTTCCACCTACATGATTGTTTTGTCAGACTCAGGTGTGTTTCGAATAAAATATCGGGCTCTTAGGCTTTTCTCCCACGACTGGTACCTCTTTCTCTTTTCTATCATGTAAGTGAAGTCTATGGCATAACATTTGATTATTATATTAGCTAGTGTTGTAAAATCTACCAAGAGAATTGTTATTTTTTTGTTGCAAAGAGAATTGTTATTAGTGATGGAATTCATGCATGCATAGACATGAATGATCAATGCAATAAGAGTACTTGGGTTTTTGGTTGTGGTACAAATAATCTTGAGGCCCACCCTTGTTGAAAAATGTGTTTGTCTTCCATTATAGGAGTATTTAATTTACCTATGCAATTGCAGAACTTGGTCATGAATAAAATGTTATTATTTTAGTTGGAAGGAGTAAATTTGAGAACCCCAAGTAACACTGAAATTTAGGGACATGGGGTATCAACAATAAAAGAGAACCTATTAACCATTCAAATTAGTTGTGATATATATATTATAGTTATGAGAACATTCCACCCTAATAATTTAAAAGAAATTAAAATGTAACATCCTAATAATTTAAAAAGAAATTAAAAATGTAGGAGGACATTTGAGAGGATCCCTATCATAAAATAAACATCTATTGGGGTCTATTGTGATTTTTTTTTTCCGTGTAAAATTATTACATCAGTTACGATCAAGGTAAAGAGTTCATTGTCACAGCCTAAAGAAACTACTATTGTCACACTGTGGCCAATAAAAATCTACAATAGTTACATGAAGTTTGATTAGAATAGCGGTACAAATAAGCAATCCTTTCAAAAATAATGTAGATATATAGGTTATGTGTGATCAATTCTCTTAAATTGGATTAGTGTGTCTCACACCTTTACCATTATCTATTACATTGTGGTTAACTTAACATGGTATCAACGCTAGACTAATGTGTAGCTAGACTAATGTGTAGTAGGTTCAATAGTCACATGTGTTTCGTTCACAAAAAATTGTACACATCGGAGGCGCAAAAAACGCCGCAGGTGAAGGGGTGAGCGTAAATACTCTAGCATGAAAAAAAAGCTCAAGTACATATACGGATATAAACTCTAAGTCTTCTCTACTCGATGACAATCAGTCTTGAGTTGGATGACCACAAACTTAACGTTAAATCTTGCAAAACAAAAAAAAATCATACTTTTTATGTCTCACAAACATAATACATAATGAGAGTTTTTTTTGTTGAACTTAATACATAATGAGAGTTGGAAGAAGAAATTAGGATGAACACAGATTTTATTGGCTCTTGAAGGAAGAAAAGGATGGGGCAGCCCACATATGTTATCTTGACTCTGATGAACTCTGAACCCATCTCAGACCCTTCTGCCATGACTTTCCCCATTCCCACAAAAAATGTAAGACTTTTATATGTATGTATATAGATATATATAGATATACATTTAAGAGAGCAAATTGTCACATAGTAATTTAGCTAGTCAAGAAATGATGGTGACAAATGCTGTATAAGGTAGTAAAAATCTTGGTCGATGGCTATTCAAATATGAATCTTTTACCCTTTAACTATTAAAAACCACGAAGATATATCAACATCAAAATTTTCATACGAAGGTATTAATGTATCATTACTTACGAACCTTCCTCCCTATTTCCTTCCCCACCCATTTCACATAAGCACCAAAAATTGTCCGGAATATTTCCGACCCTCATTATTAAACACGGTTTTGACTATTAAATCTAAAAGTAATAGGAGATTCAAAGCCAACAACAAAGGTAGAATTATACATAAACTATTAAGTACATAAGATTGAAAGCTTCTTTCATAATTTTTATTTCGTAAGTGCTAGAATCACAAAAGATTTTGACAAAAAAAGTTACCCATCTGATGTGGCGATTGTGATATTCATCTCTAACAGCCCAGATTTAATCAAACTTTCAAACTACAACCGCCACATCAGCTTGGTAACTTCTTTTGTCAAACATGTTTAATTTTAGCATTTTTCTTTTTAGTTTTTCAATTTTCACGTGTAAATCGTTGATATCTCTTGCTCTCACCGATAGTATTTATTCTACTATCTATTGGTTATAATGAATATGGTCATTTTACTCTGATGTGTTAAAAAAAGAAGGAAATAGTGGGTTTTGAATACTTGGTGTGGCACCTAAGACTCCCACTAAAGTAAGTAAAGAAGTTAATAAACCTCTTGGTAGTGGATGATGGTCAAAGAAGGGGGGTACTGTAATAGCCTGGCAATAGGTAAGCATTTTCTGGTGTGACCAGGGTTCATGAAAACGATAGTTTTCCTCCTCCTTGCTTACCTGGTGGACCCTCATCCTTTATATTGTAGATACTAAATAGAGAGAGATAGAGATCTTGTAAATTATTTTGGTGAAAAGGGCATCCTTTTTCCATCTCAACCTTCCCTTATCTCACTTTAAATTATACATGTATGTGGGATGCCATGATCACTCCTTTTCTATAGTCATTTGGACTAATGACTAACCCAAAAATAACCAACCAAATATATGCAAATCATGAATTGGAGATGACCTAATTTGTGACGTACTGTTGATATTATCTCAATTGTTTTGAACACTGGGATTAAGTCTAAAAGGCATTGAATTGTGGTCTTACTGCGACCTCTCACAGACCGATTAAAATGGGTTAACATCTCAAACGATACGAAGGTTTCACCTATAACTCAGGTCTATATTCTCTCTCAAATGATGTAGGACTATCACATTCTTCTACTCTGGAAGACAAATTCTCTTCGGCTCTAATACCAATGTGAACATTCTAACTCATAATTAACTAACAACGAGCAAGAGATGTTATAGGTATTCTTTGAAGAGATGTTACCGGTATTCTTTGGGGCTAAAGCTTGTTTTTTCTACGGGTAACGTGCACAAGTTTGCATGTTGATCACGTATCGGTTTAGTTTTGTACCATATTAATTATATTTGTGTATATCTAATTAAAAGATAATTGTAGATGAGCATAATACCTTGAATATGATATTTTACTTGGTCACAAGACTTCTCAATGACTCAATGTAATAAGAAGAATCTAAGTGTATATAAACGCCCCTGCCTAAAATATATGCACAAGAGAATCCTTACAATTTACAGACGAGACTCTGACTGAGGTAAATAGATATCCAGTGAGACAGAGTCCACTAATTCTAGATATACAAAATTTTAACACAATAGTGACTGTCAAAAGAGTGGGAGAATGAAGAGAATAACAAATGTTACAAGTGAAATTGACAGTACTCTTGATGTAAAAAAGTGACCTTATTATAAAATTTAAAGCATGATTTAATATTGCTCTAACACTAGAAAGAGAGAGAGAGAGAGAGGCATGAAACTATAAATTCACCTCAATGAGAAGGAAGGATGGTTAGATATTTTTCCCTCACTATATATATTACTAAAGGAATTCATCTCCATAGTAGTGGTGGGTGGAAGGAAATATGGAAGAACAAATCAACCCATTAGCACTTACTCATCTCCTTCAACACACATTAAGAAGCTTATGTATTCATGAAAGTTCTCAATGGGTTTATGCAGTTTTTTGGAGGATCCTCCCTAGAAACTTCCCACCACCCAAGTGAGAATAACAACATTTTATAATTATATATGAATAATTAAATGTTAATTAGTTTTTCCCCCTTCTCTTTTTTGTTTTTAAATTGATCCTATATATGGGGAAAGACCCACAAATCTAGCTAATTAATCAATTTAATTATGCTTGGGAACTTATTCAATCTGTTTTATAATGTCTTTTAACAGATGGGATATTCAAGAAGGAGGGTTTGATAGGCTAAGAGGAAACAGGAGGAATTGGTAATTACTTTAATTGGCTCTAACACTGTTAACCCTTTTCATTTTCACACACTCTCTCTATCTATCTACACACACACACACACACACACACTAGAATTTGCATCTTCAAATTATATATTGCATTGAATGATATGTACTTTCATGGATACATGTGATAGGATACTGGTATGGGAGGATGGATTCTGCAACTTTGCTGCTTCATCAATGGTCGACCCGGTCTCGGCCGGTGACTGCGCGGGCTCATCGTTGGGTTATAGTAATTATCAATTCCAACCCCTCAAAGGCCTGCAACCTGAACTTTTCTTCAAGATGTCCCATGAAATTTACAACTATGGAGATGGGTAAATTGACTAGTACAAATGATCACTATGTATAGTGTAACATTTCCAATATACCTAAAAATTTGATGCGTTTATGCAGTTTGATTGGAAAAGTAGCTGCAGATCGAAGTCATAAGTGGGTATACAATGAACCAAATATTCAAGAAATCAATTGTTCTTCTGCATGGAACGACTTAGGAGATTCAGTAAGTAACTAGTACGTTTTTTTTGTAACAGTAAGATTTGAATTCTGATATTTTTAGTCAGACACACGTTTTACCACCCAACTAAATAAATTTAATTGTTGGTTTTATTTTTCAGCAACCAAGGACATGGGAAGCTCAGTTTCAGTCTGGTATAAAGGTACACATTAGGAAAACATTGACCAATAAAATACTTTCTTTTGTTATCTATATCTAGGAAACCTAGATAGCTTCATTTTTCTTTGCTACTAATGATCAAAATCTGACAGACCATTGCTTTAATTGCTGTTAGAGAAGGTGTTATTCAGTTAGGTGCTGTCCATAAGGTCTCTCTCTCTCTCTCTCCCCCTCTCTCTCCTACCATTTATTTTACACTAGCTAATGTTTATATTCCCATAATTTTCTAGGTTATGGAAGACCCAAACTACATTATTTCATTGAGAAAGAAGTTTTGTTATATAGAGAGCATTCCTGGTGTCCTATTACCACACCCATCATCATCTATGCCAAGTCCTTATGAGCTTGAAGGTTATGGTACTACTCCAAATACTACATGGCCTTTTCACTCTGTGTTTTCCACTCTTCCTCCTCCGACCGCCCCGGAATTTTATCATAATGATTACTTTATTAATCATCCATTAAAGGTGACACCTTCAATGAGTGCCCTAGAAGCACTCCTCTCGAAGCTCCCTTCCGTTGGGCCGACACCGTCCCCGTCCTCGTCGAGTGGTGGCCCTCATCAAAGACTAGATGAAGTTGGAGAGGTGGCAAATGTGGCAAAGGAAGAGATAGATGATGAGTATATGACAAGGGGAGAGATTGGTGAGAGTAGTAACTCCATTTCACATTATTATCATCAACATCAGCATCAACAGTATCAACATCTCAATCTAAACAATAGCAAATCCAACAACAAATTTTGAGTCATGTAAAGTTGATATTTTTTAGACCAATCATTGTCTAAATTGGTGGACCTATTTTTTTACTAGTTTGATTGTTTGCTCTTTCTTTCTCTCTTATTTTCTAGGTTAACTAATACAAAGATGAAAAAAAAAGATGTTGTACCCAAATGCGCTATGCCACCCCCGTAGGGGTACATCCCCCTGTCTTGCCCACCCTACCGCCTTGAATAAAACAAAGGGCAATTTTGTCTTTTCTGAATTCTCAAAGGGTGTGAATAGACAAAATATCTATTGTTTTATTATCCACATACGACAGGTGGTGCACGAGGGTGTACTCCATTCATTTTCCTATTCCTTTTGGGTTTGAGTATTGATCAGAAGGCTTCCGAGGTCTGAGTTACCCTCCTGAAATGGAAAAGTCAAGTAAAAAAAATTAATTGTATCTTTCGTTAATGCTAACCTAGTAACCGCGCAGAGTGCTTGAGCATGAACCTGATATGTAATTCAGACACAAAGAACTGTTGCAAATAGATAAAACTACATCAGAAAAATGTTAAGATAAGTGAGGTTCGAATTAGGAAGTTTATACTGTATACATTAAAAACTGCAATAACTTCATGAATACAGGTCCTACCGGATATGGAACTTTTTCATGGATGTTTGTGTAGGACTATAAAGTATCCTCAGATAAATACAATATATAATGATACGACGATGAATGTGAGTGTCCAGTGTGGGAGGCACCTTCTGTCGCCGACCTGCTTTTCTCTCTCTCTCTCTCTCCATCGTTATCTTGGCCGGTGTCTGTCTCAATTTACATCTCCCTCTCTTACTCCATCTTTCGCTCTTTGTAACTCCATCTTTTTTACTCACTCGATCGTTCCTTCACTCTTTCTTTCGTTCACCAGGGAAGGCTTTATCCAAGTCTTTGGACCAAGTCATATAGGAAGGAAAACAGTGGCCCATTTGTGCTTTTTGAGACTTCGGCTAGTCTAATGAGAAATGTTATATACACTTACCATTTTTATCTGTCACACTCACATTTCGTTTGGCTTCGACAAAAATTACCTTAGATGTGAGTGTATATAACAAAAATGGTGAGTGCATTTAAAATTTCCCATAGTCTAATATGACCATCTAGAGACCCAACAAACTCAAATAAAGGGTCAACCCAGCCCATAGGCTTTTATCCCCTCACCGTTTCTCCCTCTCCTATCCAAACCTTCTTTTTAAATCCTATAGGCGCCCCCGGTTACTGCTACAACACCCCTTGAGCCCCATCTGAGTGCTGTCAATCTTGGTTGACACCAAAAGTCTATGAGCCCCCTTGTGCAGTTTCTTTGTGGGATAGTTATGGTGTTCATATGATACTTGATACTGCACTAATTCTATGTGTAAAGACCATTTCTTGTAAATTTTTGAAGACTTAATGAAGTGATGAAGCTTCTCCGAACAATACAAATTATATTTTGAAAGTGGAAGATGAAATCCTTGTTGCTTTCAAACATTTCCTATTTTTGTGTATTTTCTAAGGTAAGTTGTGATACTTGGACCGTCTGAAGCCTGTTATGCCCGTCGTATTTGAGTACCATGGCGGATTATGTACTTGTGCAAGTTTTTCAAGAATGTCCCTGACACAACTTTGCCCGCTAAGTCCGTCGTTCTTAGAGTAGTGCTTCTAGGAACGCCCAAGCCTACACCTAAGGTGCCCATGAGTAATTGAACCGGACCCCATTCCCACATCTTGTTCAACCCAGAGTACGAATAGTCACGAATTCGCATTCCCATGCGAACATAATGATTGATACATGGTTAGTGTTGTTCCTAGTCATAGTATTGTTTTAGCGTCTTTATCAATTGTAGGCTTGAAACCCCAACTATGATGGAGTGGGAGAAACTGTGACAAAGACTTTCCAATTTGTCCACTTAAATGAGTACTAAAGAGGGGAAATGCTCTCAACGACTAGCTAACGGCGATTAATCAACCACCACCACCTTCATCAGTGACACAGTAGCGCAGCCAACCCCCACTAAGAACTGCACCTCTACAACCCTTATCCCTACATTATAAACCCTAGTCCAGCCTGCCCACTGCCTATACACATGCTCCCTTGCCACGGGCACCAACATCTCTTATCCAACTTATGAAGACTCCCAGAAATAGTTTTTATGAGAGGAAGTATGATTCAATGGGAACCATAATAATCTCTGCTATCACCACCACAACACCAATCAACTTCATATAGTTCTGCAGGCACCCCTGCCGATTTAGTTCCTTGGTTCTGACGATTCTACAGACACCAAAATGTCGGAAGACACCAACCTGCCACACGTTCTGGTTTTTTTTTTTTTTCAAACCAAGCGAACCATATTCATTCATACGTGATTGAATCACAATTGTTACATAGATGATCATAATTATTTCTCTCTTCAAACATCATGAGAGTTGCATACCTTTAAATGCAAAGTGCCTCATGATGAGCGTTCTGGTTGACTTGATCAATTTGCCTTAATTGAGTCTATTTCATTTGCACTTACCACCAAGTCAATATTGGCCAAGCTGATTGGACAAATGTTCAATACCTGAAATCTTCCACCACTCTCAAAACCTAAGAATTCCTCCATTAACCACACTCACTAACTCAGTCCTACTTGAAGTTTTTTTTATTGATAAAAACATCCTGAAATCAAACAATTATCTTCTTTTAAAATCACACTCAAATTATTGAAACTTTTTATCGGTGTATAACAGGGAATCATGGAAAATTTGGAAACTTCATATTCTTATTTTGATCCAAACAAAAGTATAAAGATTGAAGAATCACCCACTAAAAATAAATAAAAACATCTCATGAATCTTCGTTTTAAGTTTTTTCTTTCAGTGAAAGAATGTTATTCTTGGTTAGCCAAAAATTACATAAAGGTGTGTTATAGGAGGTACTGGTTCGACATATTTGCATTATAGGTCGACGTGAAGTTACCGATATGTAGTGGAACGTATCAGTTTTATCTTACCGACTGAAACTTATTAAAATTCTTTTCAAATGTTTCTCTCTGTAATCAGTCGGTAGGATTGTACCGATGCCTTATGTTTCACATTGGTTCATCTTTCTGATAGTTTGAGCATAGCAACAGTTTTATTTTACTGAAGAAAAATTATTAATTCTCTTCGGGTGTTCCTCTCTGCTATATGTTAGTATGGAAGTACTGATGCCTTATGTTACATATCAGTTTAATCTTTTCGATAGTTTGAGTTAGAATCGATTTCATCTTACCGGCGGAAACTAGTCAACGCATTTGACCAACATGTGCGTGTATAGGAAAAGTGAGTGTTTTAGAGTAAAGATAGGTTTAAGTGTAAGTGTGAATTATAATGAGTGTATTGGGTAAGAACGAGTTAAGTAATTTCATATGTGAATCAACATATTAAGCTAACATTTCTTTCTATTGGTTAACTTTGACAAGTAAAGGAGTAAGGGTTGGTCTTCTACGTACGAGGTCCGAAGCCAACTTTATCAAGGTTATAAAGATAATAATTTTTGGGCTTATGACCCAAAAATCTACCCCTAATAACACATTTAATCCACTCTAAACTTCAAATGGTTATATAAACCAAAATATTAAAACAAATAGATATCTAGTCCATTTGTATCCCAAATCTCTAGGATGCTTATAATTTTATAATACCTAATCTAACCTTATATATTATAAAACACTTACGTTTTAATCAAATCCACCAATTTTCAGTTTTCATTTTTATCTCTCTCTTTCCCTCTCCAATCACGATCTTAATAACCGAAACCATCATCTTCATTTCTAATTAAAATCGGAAACCCGAATTTTTTCTCTTCCTAAAATTGAAACCTATATTCATTAGCTTCCTGAAGAAGCTTCGGATCTCATTCCAATCCAATAAACCAGCTGAAAACTCCATTGTTTATTTCGATTTCTATTAAAAAGATTCAGGTTCGTACCTTTGTTAAGATCTACAGTTGCTTATGAGGTTAAAGTAGCAAGTTTAATCTTTCTTTCTAATGTTTTTCATCATCATCTTTAAAGATATTTATGATTTTCATTATAATCGATTTCATCTCTGTATCATTTTCTCAAATATTCATCATTATTCATGATTTTTTCTATTTAAGATCTTCATAACCGATTTATGATGTTAATGTTAAATCCTTGTTTACTAATTCATTATCTTCGATTATGTTATGTTTATATCCATGTATTATTTTATCATTAGATTTAGGTTACAGATCTTGATGTTTAGACCATCTCTTGATATCAGATCCGGTAACGATACCATTTTTAATCCAGAGAAGATTACATACGTTTTTTTATAACAGAATGTAAACAATGTGTAATTTATATGAAATTATGTGTACTTTATTGAACATCACAATTTTGTACAAAAAGATTTCGTACGTTTTTTTGTAACAGAATGTAAACGATGTTTAATTTACACGGAAGTATGTCCATTTATTGAACATCACACATTTGTACCATAGAAGATTCCGTACGATGTTACTGTAACAGAATGTAAACAATGTGTATTGTGCGAAAAATTATATGTACTTTATTGCGTTTTACACACCACTGAAGATTTCGTACAATTATACTGTAACAGAATGTAAACATTGTGTAATGTTCCAAAAATTGTATGTAATTTATTGCACATTATACATATTTTTTCACATAACAGTGACCTTGTGATTCAAACTAAAGTTCTATTTGTCTCTTAACACATTATGAAGTTTAACAAACAGTATGCATAATTTATTCCATTATACATGTCGTTTCTAGTAAATTATATGTTTTGTTGACAAATGTATATGTTTTCTTTTTGTAGTTTTGCTATTACTTATGAAATTTCTTACAGGATCATCCAATCTAAGTAAGACCACAAAACTAAAATCTGATGGCTGGGATAAAATATTTATTGAAGTTGGTCAGTTGTTTCCTGGTGGTACAAAAACATTTCGATATGCTCTTCGACAATATAGTGTAACTGTTGTTTGTCCTGTTCAAGACTACAAATGGAGAGTACATGGATGGACAACATTTTTGAACCAGAGAAGATTTTGTACGTTTTTTTGTAACAGAATGTAAACGATGTGTGATGTAAAAGAAATTATGTGTAATTTATTGAACATGACACACATACATTTGATAAATTACGTTGTATACATGACAAATGATGGTTTCCTCGTCATAAATAACACATAATTTACGTAATTGTTTCATAATTTGTATTCAATGTGTGTTTATGTATGAGTAAAACGAAAACAAATGCTGCTGTAATGTTCCCAGAAAAATATACTATTTCCAAATCTGAAAGTTAAGTGAGAGGAAGTGATATACACGTTTTGTATATTAACTCCCAAATCACGCTAAATTGACCCCAGAAAATATACTCTTTCCAAATCTGAAAGTTAAGTAAGAGAAAGTGATATATACGTTTCGAATATTAACCCCCAAATCACGCTAAATTGATCCCAAAAAATATACTCTTTCCAAATCTGAAAGTTAAGTGAGAGAAAGTGATATATACGTTTCGAATATTAACCCCCAAATCACGCTAATTGATCTTAGAAAATATACTCTTTCCAAATCTGAAATTTCGTTAGGGTTTTGGTAACTAATCGTAAGGAAAAAGTTTTGATTCGGTTTCAAAATAGATGATAGATGAGAGAAAATCTTGTTTAAATTATATCTTTTTTTCTTTTTAAACCCATAATCACGGTACAATATGTCGTTTGAATTTCGATCTAGCCCCACGTTAAGAAATCTCGCGAAATGGAAGGTATTTTGTCTAATATACTAAGGATTTTTAGTCCCAAGAGCAAAATGACTAAAAACCTATTTTTTGGGAAGATTGGATCATAAACCCTTTTTGAACATTATTTTGGGTTATATACCCATGGACCCTAAAGATAAATGAACTTGTGGGTTTTAAACTTTGGTCAGCTAGGTTGCAAAGAAGTGTACGGACCAATCAGTTGAGTTGACTTTTGTGAGGCCTCAACTGAAATAATAACGTGTTGCCCTATTATATATGTATATACCACAAAACTCCTTAAACGTTTTTTTCATAAATGATCGATCGTCTTTTAGCATGAATTTTGTATGTATGTTTCGATGTATGTGAACATGATGGAGTTTGCACAAGTCATGTATATGCAATATTAACAAATAGGTTTGCACAAGTTAACACATAGATGTATAGTTCGACAAATAATTGAAGTTTGGAAGACATTCACATGACTTTTAACTAGTACCAAAAGAAAAATCGATTAAATTTCTTGTGTATATATTTACATATACAAAAGATATTGACTAAACCTACATAAAAAATCATATGGGACCTTAGTATCAAGAAGCCTTTCCAACTTTAATCAACGACATTCAATTTTCTTTGATAAACTTATGTTCTTCATTAATGAGATATTTCTTTCATTCCTCATACATAAATTAGTTCAAGTTACGTGTAGTATATTCACTCAGAGTATCAATATCATTCTTTACTGAAAAAAAAGAATCAAAGATATTATCTTACATATTGAGTTAAATCTTAAGAGCCTCGTCGATGATTTCTCTTTAAATTTTTTAGGGTTATAGAAAGAGGGGCAAGGTAGACATAAAGAGGAGATGAAGAAGAGAAAGAAAAGAAATGAAGAGGTGAGAGAGATGTGTGTTTGCGAGACGTGCCAACAAATGACAGACTTACACTGTGTCGCGCGAGTCATTTGTAGACATGAAACTAGTTGTAATACATAAAAAGAATAAAGAGGAAAATATATTGAAAAGATAAGAGTAAAAAGGAAAAGAAAAAAACAAAAGCTAACTTAAAAGGAATTATACTTTTGGGGCCAAATTTGAATAAAAGATAAATATAGGGTTAAATTCTACGGGGAGAAACTTAGGCCCATACGTTAGGGTAAAACCTTCTAGTCTAAAGTGGGTCTTACTCAATTAAATTCTTTTTCAGGCACCTCTCATTTTGTAAAGTTGCAAATGAAATTTGCCCTCCAAAATTATGTGGCCCAAAGCGACGCTTTGTTCGCTTTGGGCCAGGGTTGGCCTTAGGACCGATCTACTAACTCCGCTTTCTTGCTAACTGTTGGTTGTTGCAAAGAATTAACATAATAAATCCTGCAAACTGAATCAGGTGGCACTTTAAAATTGGAGGCCCAAAGCCACATCTTTGGTGGCTTTGGGTCAGGGTCGGGCCTGTCAAGAAGTCAGCAGATTGACTTGAGTGACACGTGCTAAGTCTCACAAAAGTTCGAGCAAGTCCTCGGTATGGCATTAGAGGAGTAAATAAGAAAGAACTCTGCCACCTAAGCTCAACTTTAACTAGAGAGATTGTTGGAAGGTCGTCCCAAGCTCCTTGGCGTTTGAACTCTTCTCTAGCCAAGCGAAGAGGTGAAATCGAATTAGCTCTGTTGCCGAGTCATGCTCTAATCAGAGAGGCAGAGTAGAGAAGTCTGCGAAAGTAACCCTGACACCTTGAGCCTTGCCATGCCCCTGTCGGAATACTAGAGATCGAAATAAAGTCCCACCAGGTGGAGTTGTGACTTACATAGATACAGTCATGTGACATGGTCTTTTCCACCACGACCATTCCACGAGGCTATCATCAAGTCAATGTCTTATCACTGCAAATTTTCAGTCGGTGATCTACCGTCGACACTCAAATCTACATATATACGTAACAGGTGTACTCCAAACAAAAAATAATATAACTGTAATTTTTTTTAGGGTTATTTCCCTAATGGCCCCCAACTTTGTGACCAGCTTCCCGCCTGGCCCCCTACTTTACGAGAAATACCCATATGGCCCCCTTCTGTTATAACACCGTCACTTTCTCTCATCCATCATGTTTTCTCTCTTTGCCAACTCACGCCACATTATCTGTTACGCCACCTCATCACCTTCTCTCTGCCGACCGGCCAAATTTCCGGCCGGCGACCTTCAAACTAAAAAAAAAATAAAAATTCTCTTCTTCTCTCTCTCTCTAAAATTACTCCGGCGAAGGGAGACCTTCGCCGGAGTGGTCTGTTCTTGATCCGGCGAAGGTCTCCCTTCACCGGAGTAATTTTAGAGAGAGAGAGGAAGAGAGAAAAAAAAATTTAATTTGAAGGTTGCCGGCCGGAAATTTGGTCGGTCGGCGACCTCTGCCAGAGAAGGTGATTAGGTGGCGTAACAGATGATGTGGCGTGAATTGGTAGAGAGAGAAAACATGATGGAGGAGAGAGAGTGACGGTGTTATAACGGAAGGAGGCCATACGGGTATTTCTTGTAAAGTTAGGGGCCAGGCGGGAAGCTAGTCACAAAGTTGGAAACGATTAGGAAAATAACCATTTTTTTTTACT
>BEHA01001761.1:294919-309781 GCA_002897215.1 Eschscholzia californica subsp. californica
TTGATTGGAGCTAGTTTGATTGTTCCATTTTACCTACAACAAACAGAACCAAGACCAACCCAATATGATTTATTCCATGTGACCTATTATAAGTGGCTTTCCCTGCCTTATTGTGTGCTATTTTAGTGATACTGTACAATTTACTCACATTTCCAATGTATGTTTCACCTAAATTTTATAATACAGTAATTTCTTCTTGTGCAGTTATTGTCGTTACTCTATAATTAACACGATCGTAAATAATTATAGTGTTAATTGTATACGTTGTACTGTTATCTTTTTATGACTTAATCGAAATGAAGAAATTGTTAGCTATAAACTGTGATTGCTATAAAGGTTACCCTAACCAAATATAAACTATAAATTTTGAAATGAGAGGATAAAATGTTATGTGAGGGAAAACGTTAATAAGAAAATGATGCTTATTTTGTATAATCATATACTATGTGTTTTGGGTTAGTTTGGATTTTCAACTATAACTTTTGTTCAGAGCTTTGAAATTTAACCCACAAATCTCAAAGGTGTATGCAATGTGCAAAGAAGCAGAAGAAGATATAGACCATTTATTCCGAAAATGTAGGGGATCGAGGGAGCTACAGATGAGTTACCCCTTACATTTAAGGGTGGATGGAGATGAAGATTTCAAATCACTAGTATGTAAATGGCTGGTGGAAGATCAAGAGAAAAATATCATTAACTTAAGAATATATGTGGCATGGTAAAGCCCGAAATAAATGCACGTTTGAGAACATTAAACCAAACATTTACCGAATCATTCAAGAGACACAAATCATGTTACAAGAGTTCTCAGGTACCGTAATCAACTCAGATAACAGGTCAGACTCGATTCTTCGATTGCTTCATCGGTTTTGGGATTCACCACAACCGAACAAGTTGAAGATCAACTTTGATGCATCATTTCTTCGTGGCCGAGCGGTAAGGGCAGCAATCTGCCGAAACAACAACAGAGTTTTTGTTATTGCGCTGGTTCAAAGTTGGGCAGCAACATTAGTTATGGAAGCAGAAGCTAGAGCTGTTAGGTTGGTGGTCTATTTGGCAATGAAGCTCCCGGAGTATGAGTGTGTAATGGAAGGTGATGTGATGAATGTGATCCATGCTTGTGTCCAAAAAATTGGAAGAGTCTCCATGGAAAATTAGAGCGATCATTATGGAAATTCAAGGTGAAGTCTAAAATCTCCGAAGTAGTACATTCCAATATTGTCCTCGTAAAGCAAATATGGTAGCACACTTGTTAGCAAAAGATTACTTTAATGTTGATCTGAATTAGACTCTGGAGATTTATGATACTCCTAAATGCATTGTAAGCCAATTGGCGACAAATTAGCAAATATAAATGTTTCCTCTAGTCGCTAATAAAGTTTGGCAATAGCCTATTCTCCTAAAAAAAAATATAATAATTAAATAAAGGATAATTAACTCTTTTTTAGGTTGGATAATTAGTTGTATTATGTGTTATTGGTGGCTGATTAATTGCTATTATATCTGAATTTGACAACTTCATTAGTGACAGTAATAGCATCTTCTAGTTTAGTGGCACATAAATGGGTAGAGACATCATAGAGATATGTAATTATGTAAGAAGATCAAACCTTGCTCTGAAAAAGTTGAAAGAGGATTTACCCCTAAAATCTATCATTCAAAAGATATTGGTACATCAAATCTAAAGGCCAAAGAGATGATTGTGAAAAGACAAATATACCCCTTTGCCATTGTTACTCATTTTGGCTCTCTCCCAACATTTCATTCAAGCACTTTGGAAGCTTATTAGTTACTGTACTACCCATTTCTTTCCCCACACACCCTTTTCTTTCTTTCCCACTATAAAACAATTTTTGAAGTTATAAATCTCCTAGAGAATAAAAATTCATCTTGTCTCTTATGTTCTTTAGGGTTTCCTCTTCAACTCTGTTTAAAGATCACTATACAAATTGAAATGAAATTGGGTCTTTTTTTAATGGTGGGATTCTTTCAATCTGAGGTAGGTAAATCAACCTTTACTTCCATCTCTTATTAGTTCCTTTCCCCTTTATCTTACTAAGGTATTTGTTAGATCAAGTTGGTCTTTTTGATTAACTGATTTCACTCAAATCTGAAATTTGTTTGATACCCATTTGATTAGATGCATTTTTTTTGTGTTTAGTTGTTGAAGTTTTTGTGTTTGATCTTAGAAAGTTAAGTGAAATGATGGGTTTTTGAGCTTACCCATTTTCTCAATCTCAATGCATGAAAAAGGGTTAATAGGATTTGAGCTTATTGAGCACAAAGATTAGGTTTTTGTTTGATTACAGTAAGTTGAGAAGAAAGATGGGTTTTTGAGGTCTACCCAAAATCCAAAATGGGTTTGATTGAATCTGAAATCCAGAAAAGGTATTACCTTTTAAATCACCCATCTCTTATGTATTCTGTAATTTCTCCTCCTCCCTCTTTTTCTCCATCATTTTCATCTCCATATAGTACTAATTTTCAGAAAGATTCAACCCCACAATCATCATCATCATCATCATCATCTGGGAGAATCAGCCCAGCTGTTCTTTTTATTATAGTTATCTTAGCTGTGATCTTTTTTATTTCTGGTCTTCTTCATCTACTTGTTAGATTCCTTATAAAGCAACCATCTTCTTCATCAAACTCACAATCTGGCAGATACCCAGAAATGTCAGGTTCTGATGTTCTTCAAAGACAACTTCAACAACTCTTCCATCTTCATGATTCAGGTCTTGATCAAGCTTTCATAGATGCCCTTCCTGTTTTCTTGTATAAAGAGATTATGGGTCTTAAAGAGCCATTTGATTGTCCTGTTTGTCTTTGTGAATTCTCAGAAGAAGATAAACTTAGATTGCTTCCTATGTGTAGTCATGCTTTTCATATAAACTGTATAGATACATGGCTTCTCTCAAACTCAACTTGTCCTCTTTGTAGAGGAACCCTTTTCACTTCTGGGTTTTCCATTGAAAACCCAGTTTTCGATTTTGATGAACCTAGGGAGGAAGATGGATCACAAGTTGATTGTGAAGTTGGGTTTTCTTCTGGTAAGAAACCAATAGAAATGGATGAAATTGTCGGCGAGAAAAGGGTTTACCCAGTGAGACTTGGGAAGTTCAGAAATGTAAACAATGAAGCAGGGCCAGTAGCTGCAGCAACAGCAGCAACAACAACAACAACAGGAGTAGTAGGCATTGGGAGAGAAGCCGAAACAAGTAGTCGAAATTTAGATGCTAGAAGATGTTTCTCAATGGGTTCGTTTCAATATGTCGAAGCTGATTCAACTCTCCAAGTTGCTTTATCCCACGATAGAGATGACACCAGTGATTCTCTGAATGTTTCGAAAAGAAGAGTACTAGTTAGAGGAGGAGAGAGACAGAATGGGAATTCTTCGAACGATATCGATCATATGGAAGGGAAGAAATTGAGTAGTGCTAGTAAAGGTGAAAGTTTCTCAGTTTCGAAGATATGGCTTTGGTCTAAGAAGGGCAAATACCCAAATACTTCTTCGGATCCTCATTTGGGTTTTCATTCTTCTCTCAATATTGGCCTTCCATGGACTGTAAATGAAAGAAGAACTAATCAAGGATTAAAAACAACACTCCCCTTATGATGAAGGTACTTTATCATGTATTTTCTTGTTTAAACTCATTCAATCAATTAATCAAAATTGGTTTATGTTTCTTTCTTCTTTTTGATGTTTAGTTTTTTTTGGGGATGCAAATTAGTCTGAAATTTTGTTTCTTTTCCATACTTTTGTTAATGTACTTTAATTTTGAATGGATGTAAAACACCTAAGAGTATAAGCTTTAACTAGACCTCTATATTTCTCTCTTTTGTCCTTTCATTTAAGCTTTTCTTGCTTTTAGAAGGGACTCATCTGTAAATCTCATAAAAAGAAGAATCAATAATGTGTTTAGGCATCGATGGATCATGAAACAGTCCACTAATGGCCGACCCTCACGCAAATATCTCATGTGAGAGATCTGTATGTATATATGGGTTCTTTCACCTGTTATTAGGCTATGATTTGGTTTCGGAATTAAAGATAGTGGGACCTTACTCATATGTAGTGTTCTTCATCATATAGTTTAAATGAGTTGGGTACCCAATATTTTGAGTGTTGGGTTCTTTCATAATTTGCTTTTCTAAATGCATATCCATTCTTTTCTTTAGGTTTTGTTTTTCTAATAGAGTGTCCTCTCATTTGTGTTGAGTTGGATATTGAGATGGTGGTGGTAGGTCTAGTTGGTGTTCCTTGAAAAGTGATTTCAAGGATCTTAGTAATGAGAGTCAGATTTATGATCTGAAAAGTCAAAACTAGTTGATTTTATTTTCTTAGTGGTAGATTTGGTGGTGGGGTTACCATTATTTGATTATCACCTACCACCTTGGGTGGTTTCTAGAGTTCCCAACTCTGAACACCATTTCAATATGTTTTCAGTTTCATCTTATTCTCATGTGAAGTTTTCTTGTTTTCTTCTCTCTCTCTCTCTCTCTACTCTCTATGGGTGACTTGGGGATGAAATAGTTTACCTACTCCAAGAGACAAGCTTAATAATGGTCAAATTTGTCTCCTAATTGAGCTAAGACATAGAGATGAGAGAGAGGCCAAGATCTTGATTTTGAAAAATGGAACTAATACTAGCATAAATAATTAGGATTTAAGAAGATGGTTAGGAGAAGAATCCAAAAGGTATTGAGTGTTGTGTAAAATTAGAATATAATTAAGGGGTTGGATTATTGATTAGAATACAAAATGTGACAGTAAAAGGGATGTTTGAGTACAAATTACAACTCAATTAGAAAAAGGATTAGTATTTTATAATTGCCTTTTTTTTCTTTCTTTTAAATCTTATCTTCCATATTTTTATATGTTCATACTGCTTTTTTTTAAGCTCCCTTTGATTCTCTCATTCACAAGACAACAACTATCCCATTTCTTATAATATATTATAGGGTACCCTATATTATATAGAAGTGAAAAGTGTCCTCATTCTCCTTGAAAATCACCATTTTAAGTTCATATTATATATGTACGTATTTTAAGAATCCAAGATTGAGTAACATGATTTTGGGGTACGGAGGCATCCTCAAGTACAACTCCGTGATAGACAGAAAATGATTTCGGATACTAATAGAATCATACTATCATAGTATAGTTCTATTGGCAAAACTTTTTAGTCGAATGCAACTAAGATGCAATTATATTTAATAGGCCCTAATTTGTAGAACTTGTATTAAAAGATAAACATGCATTGAACATTTTCCTAAGATTTAATTCACTGTGGGAGTGCCATTCATGTTGGATATAGAACTTAACCTCAAAACGGGTAAGAAAAAAAAGATCTTTGGGATTTAAAGCGAAGTCTAGAGATGAAAGAGAAGTTTACTAGCTCATTTTATTTGGGTGGTGGTTTATGTATGTTTCCTCTAGAGACCAGAATTCGATTGAACTTGTTTGTACCCAAATTATTATAATTTTTCGATCGTTGTTTTTTTATCCACGAACTTCTTCTCCTTCTTCCCCTCCTTCGGGTAAGATGAGGGTTTAGTTGTGAAGACTAGAGGGTATGCATATGGGGAGCTATGTGAAGACCGGCTTGGCTGAAATTCCTAGAGTTCCTACAGATAGTAAACTCAAACATACCTAGAGTTCACTGATTGAGCATTTGGCTACACCATTGAGTTCTAAACCTCTGAACCTCCATTAAGTCATTTATATTTGCTACTTGTGTGTATCTACTTCTCATTGGTCCCATATGCCTAATACCATTTGCCCCATTTTCCAGTCATTTTATTTTATCCATTTTTTTAACATTTTTTTGTTAATTTAAAAAAAAAATAGTTTATCTATTGATTAACTTCCTTACTTTTGAGTCGTCAAAAACCTTTAGTTTGAGTAGTTATCAAGTTGGTTTCCACTCTCTAGATCAATAGTTTGAGACACACAGAGACACAACTCTTAAATAGATGTAACCACCAAAATTCAAGCTTAATAATGGTCAAACTTGTTTGCTTATTGAGCTGAGAGATAGAGAGGGAGGGAGAAGCCAAGATCTTGATTTTGAAAAATGGAACTAATAGCACAAACTATTAGAATTTAAGAAGATGGTTGGTAGAAGAATCCAAAAGGGGTTGGGTGTTGTGTATAATTAAAGTATAATTAAGGGGTGGGGTTATTGAAAATAATATAAATAACCGTCTCACATGAGAAAAATGTAGACAGATCATCGACCAGTTTGACCCACGCCTAACTGGTCGACATCCCTCTCACATGAGAAGGCTTTAGGTACAGAAGTGAACAAAAAATGTACTAACCGATCAAACCAAACTAATCGATTTTCAGACTGACCCACACAATAGTGGCGTGGTTGAAAACCAATCAGCTAAAATCGATTTGATTTAACTTCGGCTTAGATTGTTAAAAACCACTCAAATTAAAACAATGTATACATATATATTTAATTCATAATATATATCATATAAAATAAGAAGGATTGTAAAATATGAAAAGTATTATTAGACTTTAAAACAAAAAGTTCGGAAGTTTTTAGTTTATAATTTTTTTTATCCTCTAGTCGAGTTTATAAAGATTATAACAAAGGAAAGCGAAAATAAAAAGACAAAGGGAAGAGAGGGTGAATTTCTCAAACCTACACCCAACCTAAGTCAATGCTATTTCTCTTCTCTCTCACTCTTTCCCTCTATTTCAACGCTCTTCTATCTTCTGACGAAGGAGAGGCTCCTTCGTCAGAACTCTCGTCTTGTGGAATCAGACTGCCTCGTTTAGGTCCTGATGAAGTCGCCGACGTATGTAGTCACATTTGGCATTGATACATCAAAGATGTGATAAGCTCGATAACCGCCCACTCAAACTCTAACAGAACCGGGCCTACAACCCAACTAAACAATGGCCTAAAGCCCAACTACATTATTTATACCCTAACAATCCAAATTCAAATAAACCAAAGATTTCACTTTCTCTGGAATTCGAACTCGGGACCTCCAGGGTTTTCTGGAGTTTATGTCAACACCTTAAAACCACTTGGGCTACCAACTGTTGACTACCGTGCGACAATTTGAAGGGTATGTTTGGGGTATAATCTTTGGGTTTTTTCTTATTTTCCCACAAAACATCATCGACTGTCTTTTTATCCCTGTCCCTTGTTTATTTTTTGATCTTAACCGTTTAACGAGATCGACTTTCAGATCAAAAACTTCATCTCCAAACCCTACTAAACCCTCATTCCACCAAAATCATTATTTGAAGTCAGTTGTTCCTTTTGATCTCTTCAACTTTTACTAACAAGGGATTCAGCTAAACATCAGTGGTTAAGAGTCGAGTATAGCTAAAACCTCTGTAAAACCCCCCAAAAAAATCACTCCTTTTTCTCTCTCCTCTATACCCCATCATCAGCCATGGCTGGAGTAACAACTACTCTAAGAATTTCAAACATCCCATTAACAGCCATTGCTAAAGATCTTCACCAATTCTTCGAGAAATTATTAGGCAAAGACACTGTTTATGCCCTTGAAATCTTCACTGAGCGAAAAAACTGGAAATCAAAAGGTATGGGTCGAATTCAATTCGAGACTATTGATATAGTTAACACTGTAAATCTTCTTCATTCTCAAGGAAAACTAGTTTTTAATGGTACCCATCTCTCAATTTTACCTTCTTTTAGAGAGATCACTGTTAGACCTAGTGATGTTCATCATCGGATTGGTGCTGGGGTTTTGCATGTGGGTTTCTTAGCTCAGAATGATCTGTTAAATGTTTTGGAGTCATGGGAAACTCAAAAAATGGAGATTATGCCTGAAAGAAAAAGGGTTGAGATTTGGGTAGCTCAAGATCGTGAAACTTATAAACTAGTCATTCAATTTGGGGATATCCTTAGTTCTTCTGGGTGTTCTATAGATGGAGATGATTCAAATGGAGTTCTTCTCAAGGTATAATCTTTTTTGTCTGTGTCTGTGTTTCTGTGTGTACGGGCGCGTTTGTGTGTGTGTGTGTGCACGCGCCCGTGTGCATGTGTATCTATCACAAGGAAAAAATGTATATTAGCTTAGGTATACATTATGGATTTGGCATCGAATTTTGCAAGGTATTAAAGGTTGGCTGATCATTTAGTAAACTATGAACCAAGCTCTGGAACAACGAAAATTGCGTTGTTTAGGTTGCTATTAGACCTAAACATTATGTTGTTCCTGGTTTAGAGCTACACTTAATTGATCCACTTAGAAGTAAATAAAGTAATAACCTTTATTTTTGACTTATGAGTCTATTGACTAAAAAAACTTAAATATAAATGTCTACTTGTTAAGGGATTTAAGTTTTACATTCCAATTACAAAACGCAATGAGCCGATATTGTTGTTTACGTAAAGAAGCCATAGACGAAGCACTTAACTTATAATGAATTTATGTACAATTGGGATGCTTTATTAGGATGCTGTAGTTTTGTTGGTTCTCACTTCTTGTTAGCGTGGCATTTCTCTGTGTAGTTCTTTGACGCTTAGATAACCAATTAACATAAAAATGCAAAGAAGAATAGCTTAAGACATTAAATATAAGAGAGGAAAAAAATGTTTGTGATACTGATTTGCAGGCGATGTTTAAAATTTTTATATTTTTGTTTTAGTGTTGGATGTTCTTGAAATGGTATTCTACAATACAATATACATGTACATATATATATATATATATATAGATGTTCTTGAAATGTTATTCTACACACACACACACACACACACACACACACACACACATGTGTGTGTGTGTGTGTGTGTATCTGTTTTAGGGATGTTACAAAGTTCAATTAGAACATCCATAAGTGGAAATAATACGAAGTAATATAGCACATGGGCTTTCTAGCTCTCCTATAATTAGTTAACATCTTGGAAGTAGATCCCAATCAGATAAATAAAGGATTTTGATGCCTGAAAAGTTCTTACACAGAATAAATGATCTTATGAAAATAAAAGTTTTGATCTCTATAATAGGTTCCTCGAGGGGGCTTATATATTTTGTCTCTCTTTGGTTTGTTATTTGATGTTGTTGATTGTATCTGAATTTCTTCTATGAACATAGTACGTATTTTACAACTCTTGACCCCCTTACCTCACTCAGACGCCCGCCTTGGTGAATATATGCATAGTATGTCTTATGCCTTTGCTGTACTACTGAAAAGAATGAATCAATAATAGCACTTCGTTGAAAACTTTTAGTTGCATTTAGCTGGTGATTTTATGCTTATTTAGTGTTATCCCTTGGTTAGCATTTAAAGATATCGATCATTAAAAAATTTAAAACATGAAAAAAGTATCAGAGTTGATCCAGAGGCAATGGCATTAAAATTGACAACTTAATCTTCGATACAAAAGAAAGTGTCGACCGTAGCTCTATTGTGCCTCTATTTTTTTGTTTGTTATTCTACATGTAATGTTAATTTTGCTTCTTGCTACTCGTGATCGCATTTTAAATCTGAAAGTAGATACTCTTGCGAAACATCTTACCTGAATTTTTTTTTCAGCTCAAACATGCTCCAAAGATCTATCGAAAAGTTTTTGGACCTACTACATCCCCGAATATTGTTTCAGATCGATACTTCATCTGTAAGGAAAATTTTGAGTTCCTTTGGGTTCGGACAACAGATATCTCGTTGTTAAAGTCAATTGGGAAGTCATCCTCTTTCTTTTGGCAAGTTCAGAAGGGGAAATTAGCTTCAGATATTCTTACCAGTTTCCCACATTACGAAGGACAGGTGGAAAATTTGACTCTAGAAAAGTTGGACCGATCTTGTTTTGCCTCGGATGAACTAGTACCTCTAGTAAGATGTCCATCAGATTCTAAGTTGTCATATGAGGTTCTTTTTCTGCTTAATTCTCTGGTTCACGCCCAAAAAATTAGCATAACTGCAGTGACCAGCGAGCTGATTGAGATTCTTAGTCATTTAAATGTGGAAATAGTGTTAAAAATTCTCCGAAAGTTGCACAATGTGAAATCAACTAGCTATGATGTCGTCTCTTTTGTCCAGCATCACCTAGATAGCCAGAATGGGCATCAAAAGTATCAGTCGCCGCGGAACAGTTTGGCAGAACGGAATCTAATGAGTTGTCATAGAGTCCTCATTACACCGACTAAGGTCTATTGTTTGGGTCCTGAAGTTGAAACCTCAAATTATGTAGTAAAGCATTTTGCCGAATATGCTAATGATTTTATGAGAGTTTCCTTTGTCGAGGAAGACTGGAGCAAACTTCCGTCCGATGCCATCACGACAACTATCGAGCAAGGTATCTTTTCGAAACCCTATAGAACTAGAATATACCACCGGGTGTTGTCAATCCTCAAAGATGGGTTTGTGATAGGCAGTAAGAGATTTGAGTTTCTAGCCTTCTCGGCAAGCCAACTTCGTTCGAGTTCGATTTGGATGTTTGCTTCTAATGATAAAGTTAACTCACAAAACATTAGGGAATGGATGGGTTGTTTCAACAAAATCCGTACGGTGTCCAAGTGTGCTGCAAGAATGGGTCAATTGTTTAGTTCTTCAGTGCAGACACTTAATGTTCCTGCTCGAGATGTAGAAATGATTCCCGACGTTGAAGCTACAAATGATGGTGTTAACTATTGTTTCTCAGATGGAATAGGTAAAATTTCTCTCTTCTTTGCCAAACAAGTAGCTCAGAAGTGTGGGCTCAATCACGTTCCATCAGCTTTCCAAATTCGATATGGTGGCTATAAAGGTGTTATAGCCGTTGACCGTAATTCCTTTCACAAATTATCATTGAGACCAAGTATGCAAAAGTTTGAGTCAGATAGTAGAATGCTCAATATTACTAGTTGGACCGAGTTCATGCCATGCTATTTGAACCGAGAGATTATCTCTCTACTATCTACTTTGGGGATCGAGGATGAACACTTTTTGTCATTGCAACATGATCAAATTGATCTTCTAGACAAAATGTTAATAAGTAGAGAGGCTGCTCTTAGTGTTTTAAATGGGATGAATGGAGGTGAAGTTAAGAATATCCTAGTAAAAATGTTACTTCAGGGTTATGAACCAAACTCGGAGCCATACCTCTTTATGATTCTTAGAGCACATTATGAGACCCAGTGTTCTGATATAAGAAGTAGATGCAGAATCTTTGTACCCAAAGGCAGGGTCATGATGGGTTGTTTGGATGAAACTGAGACGTTAAGCTATGGTCAAGTATTTATCCGTGTGTCAATGACAAGAGCAGAACTTCAATGTGGTTCTCAATCCTTTTTTCAGAAGGTCGATGATAAAACATCCATAGTAGTAGGGAAGGTCGTCGTTACGAAAAATCCTTGCCTTCATCCAGGTGATATTAGAGTGCTTGAGGCTGTCTATGAACCGGACTTAGAGGAGAAGAATATGGTTGATTGCTTGGTCTTCCCTCAAAAGGGAGAAAGGTATGGTATTTGTATTACTTCTTGTTCTTTAATTGTCTCTCCTGTTTCAATAAAGAGCAAAATGGGATAGAGGTATATAATTTGGTGTATTGGGCTTCATGTTATCACCGTAATCTTCTTATTTTCATGAAATCGATTTATGCTAAGTCAACTGCAGAACTCGTTGAAAGCATATTATATAAACTATGTCTCGGCGTGTTTGGGATAGAGAACCGTGTCTGATATGGAATCTATTAAGAAAATGGGTTTCCACACTATACAGTTATGAGCTTATTTAGGTAAATGGTGTTCTCTAATCATGTAATGGTTTTTCATGTATAGGCCTCATCCAAATGAATGCTCTGGAGGTGATCTAGACGGTGACTTGTATTTTGTGAGTTGGGATGAAAATCTCATCCCTTCTGAAAGTGATACACCCATGGACTACATTGCACGGAGACCACGAGTACTGGATCATGATGTTACTCTTGAGGTAATATTAACTTGAAAACAATTTCACCGTGATTTATTGAAACTATGAAATACGCTAAAACAGTCTTATCTAACAAACCTTATTCTCTTCCTTCAAAAAACTTGCAGGAAATCCAAAAATTCTTCGTCGATTACATGATAAATGATACGCTTGGCATGATCTCAACTGCACACTTGGTGCATGCAGATCGTGAACCAGAAAAGGCCCGAAGCACGAAATGTCGGCAGTTGGCAAATCTGCACTCTATGGCTGTTGATTTTGCCAAGACAGGAGCTCCAGCAGAGATGCCAAGGCAACTAAGACCAAACGAGTATCCAGATTTCATGGAGAGGGAAGACAGGGCCTCGTACATCTCGTCCGGAGTATTGGGTAAACTCTACCGATCAACTATTGACCGAAAAGAGAGCGTTGACCCAGATATTATTCAGTCAAAATTAAGCACCGCACTTGTTTATGATCATGATCTTGAAGTAAAAGGATTCGAAGCTTTTCTTGAAACTGCAGAAAGTCACAAAAACATGTATGCAGAAAGACTAAGTGCTTTAATGAAGTACTATGGAGCCGAAATGGAAGAAGAAATGTTGACAGGGAATCTACGTGACTTATCAGTGTATTTGCTGCGAGATAAAAGGCGATACACGGATATGAAGGACCGAGTTTTGGACTCCGTTAAGAACTTAAAGAAAGAAGCCAAGGAATGGTTTCATGGTAGCTGCAAGGACTACGAAAATACCAAGATGGCGTCGGCATGGTACCATGTAACTTATCATCCAAGATATTGTCAAGATGGTAAGAACTTCTTGAGCTTTCCATGGATTGTTGGTGATATTTTGCTTAATATAAAGTCTATCAAAAGCAAAATCAGAGATTAAACAAGAAGGTAACTATGTTGTTGGAGAATGTAGAAATTGACCTTGGGACATAGAGCATGTACTTAAATCTCCTACCATCTAAACTAGTTGATGCATATATACAACTTTTGGGGCTTGAAAGATGTGTTTAGGTTTAGATATGATGTGCTTTTGATAATGTATCTTTTCTGCCCGGCCATCTGTACACGTATGCCCTCGTATGAGAATAGAGTTTGGACGTTGGGATGAACCCGACCCGCTTTAATCCTTCAACACACTTTGTCAGGGTGCAAGTGTACATACTGTTACGCCACCAAAATTTTGGCTAAGTAATGAGCCGGACTCTGGGCATATGTGAATCCCCTTGATGGTAGCCTTTAAATTGGTTACCTAACTCAAGAATATACTACATTGAGCCTAGCAAATGGACTTGGGCATTTTTTTTCACACTAATGAGCTGCCAAGGAAGGAATTCTGAAGAGAATTGTGGAGGAACTAGGAGCACTCCAGAAGAAATCTAGAGATTTCCATAGAAATCTCTACACTAGTCATTAGATTGTAGACACGTGTTTTAGTCTTGACCATCCATTGGGTGAGAATTTTAACATAAATAGGGGTGAACTCCTTCATTTGTAAACCATCGAAGAAGTGATCCAAACAAGTGAGATCCAAATTGAATGACTTGGGAAGCCTGCCTGTAAGTTTGTACTTGAGAATCTTTAAGACAATAGAAGAGTTCCTTCCACCAAAGTACAAGTGCGGTCTTGTTGGGTGATTCTACCACCAAAAGACTTGACTAGTTCGCTTGAGTCAGTGTGTAGTAGTTGGGCAACTTAAGGTAAAGGTAGACTTGTGCTCGACTTAAGCAGGTCTTGAGCATAAATGCCGCACGGGTAATAGGCGACATTGTCTCGTGCTAATTCAACACATAATTTGACGACCACGTAAAGCGATCATGGTCAGTCTAAGGTAGTGTTTGTTTTTTATTGTCTGGCTCTAACGAGCCTGAGTCTCGCTTGCCTGAGTTGATTCGTCTGAGTTATTTTGTCATGAACACAATGGGCTTTTAATCTAGGTTTATTCTATTGTAAAACCAAACTTCATATCTAAATCAGAAAGGACCACAACCATCACCATCAAAGCATCAAATATTACTTGTAAATGTTGGAAAATACCAATCAAAACAAAGACAAAATGGATAACAAAGTGTTTAGAATTACCCAAAACCCATGAACAAAAATTGAATTAAAATCAAGATATTTATATGCAACAAACATCAAAAATTTAAAAATTAAAGAAGAAACGTAAACAACTTTCCAACTATTCCCTTTCTCATTATTGGCCTTTTGTTGATCTCTCCCTATCATCCCAACTCATTTGCTTATATTCCTTCATTCACTTTATACAAATTCATTACTTATATCAAACTCCAAATATAAAAAAAAAGATCCCCCAAAATTTTGCATCAAATAGGCGCATATTAGTGGCGCCGTTTAGCTAAGACGTGCACTTTAGCCTACTAACATGCGCGCGGTTGCAATTCCACTGCGCATTTGACGAATGGCGCGTAATTTAGCAAAATCACATTGCGGAGCGTATTTTAGCGTCGACCCGATTAGAAATCGGGTCATATCATCAGATCGGCCCACAATAATGAAAACGCCGGTAAACTGGTGGTGAATATTCAGATGAACGAAGGTCCATCTCTGCCGGAATCCATGGAAGGTTTAACAGAAACCGGTAACGCCGCAAACCTAGAAGAGAAATCACGATAAGCAAAATCATCATCATCCAAAAGACTAGTTTGTCCGCCTCCTCCGTTACCTTCATCAAAATTAAGAGCATAACTCAACGGATCATACTGAAATTGACCGGCGGACCTATTATTTCCTCCTCCGCCTCTTCCTTTCCGATTGAATCTCCGGATAAAAGTTTTCCATTTGGGACCTGCTACTATTTCAGACCACTCTCTTACTTTTTTCAAAGCGTTTATTCCTTTCTTCCACCATTTATCATCGGAATCAGAAACAGTTCGATGATGATAATTTCGTGAAACTAATCCGACTGTTTCTAATTTGTTTGATCCGAAAAACGGTATCC
>BEHA01001761.1:328909-340201 GCA_002897215.1 Eschscholzia californica subsp. californica
ACTAGGAGAGAGCAACTACTTCCGATATAAACCACATCAAAATCCGTTGAAAACTTTGCATCTTCGCTTGGCCCGTCAATATGCCCTCCTCTTCCCCAATTCCCTCCTGCAATTGTTGTAACCCCTAAACAATAACAAGGTAAATCTCGAGTTAACTCGTATCTCCCTAAAACACATCCTTACTGAAAACAACTCAATAATACATATAAATGTGGAAAGATGATGGAGTAAATATCGGTTATCGATGGGTTAGAAATCGAATTGTACTTGTCTACCTGTTTCACTAATTTTTCTGATCACCATGTTCATAGTATCCGCTACGTAAATATTCCCTCTATCGTCAACTGTTAACCCTTTGGGATGACTTAGTCTTGCATCTCTTGGCTTCCCATCGACATGTCCTGAGTACCCGTCTGGTGAACCGGCAATCAGCTTGGGCCTACTATCTGCATTTTACCCTTCAATCCGAATCAGACGGGACAAAGATCAAAGCAAATGCTAAGAAACTAAAACATAATTCAATCAGAAAATTTTAAATGAACAGGAAAGTTAGAAGCTTCTTCATTAACAAAGGAGAGAAATTGCAGAATCTTAATTTTCAAAAAGTAAAGTAAAAGATCACAATTTTCAAAAAAGATGGAGTTAGGTTTTGAAGAAACTATTAAACTGAAAGATCTCATTATGTACTCATACAAAAAGTAGATTTGATCTGATTCTAAATAAAAGCAAACAGAAATTGAAATAAGGATCTAGGTCTTCACAGAAATTTCCTAATATCTTATGAAAAACTGATCAAAACCCACAAATTTGGGGAAAAACTAGAAAAGTAAATCATGGGTATTTGCAGAATTCTCTCAACAATCAAGCTATGATTAGGGTTTAAATCAATGTACAACTTACAACGAGATAAGGGTTGGGAGATTTTGTAGAGGTTACTATTAGCAGAATCCAAAATCAGAAGCTCCCCAGTAGGTAAAACTTGAACTGAGTAAGGCTCAATTCCAAGCTTACTTCCATCAAAAACAGTTTCAACATTATACCCACTTTCAAACTTCATCATAGAACGAGTAGAAACTCCTGAAAGAACAAACCAAAATCAATTTCAATTTCAGTTAAATCAGAAGAACAATCAAAAACAACAATGTGGGTTTTTTCTTTAGAAATTTTACCTGTTTTTGTGGTAGTTTTTAGTGACCATAGCCATTTGATTAATGGAGTAAGTGCATTTGAAACAAACTTACTAACAATTACTGCAGAAAAAGATCAAAACTTTAGGGCTTTCATAACAAAATTAACCATCAAATCAAAAGTATGAAGAAAAATAATCTTACTTGCAGGAGTAGCAGCTAGAGCTGATGAAAACCCACTAAATAAAACCATAAAAATAAGAACCAATACAAACCCATTTTTACCCATCACTCTAATCCTTAGAAAAACTACATAAAGTGTGGTAGATAAGAAAATTGAAACTATGTATAATGAAAGAAACCCTAAATTCTGATATGGGTAACTGTGCTTTTTTCTTTATCTAGATTGCTGCAGCTGCTTACTGAACAAGATAACCTTATTACTTTGAAAGGAGAGATGGAATAGACAGTAGAATAGATGAAGAGAGTGTGAAAGAGACAGAGGGTAGGAAGTGTTTATTATAGAAAGATGATGATGAGCGTATTGGTGAAGATTAATGGAGGTTGAAAGAGAAAGGAAGCACTAGAGAGAGAGACTGAGAGGAGGAGGAGGAGAGAGAAACAAGTAAAAAAGAAGAAGAATCATATTCTCTTCTCTGTTTATAATGTACTTAAAACTGTTATTAATCTAGTTTGGATCTAGTTAAACACTTTGTCCTGACTACCGCCTTACACAAATTTCTTACAGTTTTTATGTGTTTTTTTTTCTTTCTAGAGAAGGATTTTGATTGAATGAATTCACACTCGAAAACATTATTTTTAACATATAGGATTGGAACTCTGAGTAGGGAGACTTTTTTTTGTTGAAAGAAATAGAGAGATTTTTTTTTGTTGCAAAAGAAAAAGAGAAATTTACCTATCAAGCCAAGTAAACTTGGCCATTTGATGCAACAGAAAAAAATATTCACCATTTGAATTCAACACAAAGTAATTTGAGATAAGGCTGATGTCACATACAATGTTGAGGAAAGTCCACATTTTTCGGGGAAATGAAAAAAATTTCTCCAAACACATCTTCTTCTGACGTCGCTAGGAGATGGTTGTCGACTAACTAACTTTATGCTAGCGTCGGAGTTCTTTTTCACTTCTATCTTCTCATTTCCTCTCTTCTTTTCTGTTTCTCTCTCTCTCTCATCTTTTTATCTCTCTTCATCGCTCTTTTTGCATTTTTCTCTCTCTCCATATTCCGGCAAGGAGAAAGCCCTTCGCCACAACTCTTCGTTTGGAACACCAGACGAAAGTTGCTTCGCCTTGGTCTGTTCAGATGATTGTGTGGCAAAATCATACAACCACACAGTGGCGTGGCTGAATATTTGGAGGCCCGGTGCGAAGTTTTAATCGGGGCCCTTTATATCGCAATAAGCCAATAAAAAATAACATACACCCAAAACTATAAACATTAATATAAATGCATCCATACAACAAACTAAACATATAATTACAGAATTTTCATCAAAAATAGGCATTAATTATTTTTGTTTAAAGATTAATATAAAAACAAAAGAAAACAACATTAATTTTGTAAAGAAAATTTTGAACCTGTTAAATTAAAGGAGTAAAAGAGAAAGAAAGATTAGAGAATGGAGAGGAAGAAAAATTGAAACGTCAAATGTTTGGTTTTGTTCTTTTATATTTAGCTTCATATTTGACTTATGAGATAACAAAAATAAGTCTCCAGAATACTTACTAACTATTTAGAAGTTATTGGTTGGGGGCCTACAAAACAATATCAAATAATATCGTTGCCTTAAAACATCATAGAAATGAACTCCTCCTTGCCTCCTCGTAAAAGAAAAGGAAAAAAGTGGCTTAGAGGTCTCGAACACGCGACCTGTATGGTCTTACGCAAGGAATGAACCAACTGAGCCAAATCAATTTGATGTCACTTATACGATGTTTCTCCTTAAACATACTGCGATGTATAAACTTTTCAGAATATGGGGCCCCTTGGGTGAGGGAGGCCCGGTGCGACCGCACCTCCCGCACCCCCTCACCCACGCCCCTGCAACCACATCTAGAGGAGAAAAGAAAGAGAGAGAAAAAAGAGAGAAAATAAAGAGGGAAAGAGAGAGAAAATAAAGAGCGAATGAGAGAGAGAGAGAGAGAGAGAGAGATTGTGGTGACAACTGTAGTTGAAGGTGGTGGTGGTAGCTCAGAGTTGATAGTGGTGATGGTTGTGTCAAAGTTGATGGTGGTGGTGGGATGAGAAGACGAGAGATGAAGAAACTAAAAAAATATTAAAAGTGGGAAGGTGTAGAGGAAACAAAAGAATACTAATTTATTTTCTATTTCATTTTCTGATTTTTCTATTTTATTTTCTGTAAGCGACAACTAATTTAAAACTGGATAATATGTTTGTCCAATAATATCACTCACAAATGTGAACGATTAGCTTGAGGTATAACATAACTATTTGTGTCAGATTTCATCACGTGACTTCTACAAATATGCTATAACATCGTCCAGGCAAATAGTAAAATTAAATAACAATAATTGTCTCTAGAAAAACATATATAATGGCGAAGGTAAGAAAAAATAAATTGTTATTATTATTAAATTGTCCTCTTTTTCTCAAAAGAATTTAGTAATGACTTTTTGGGATTCATATTCTCTTTATAAGTTAAGGGTTTGGCTTCAACAGGAAAAAAAATAAGGGGTTTGGATAAGTGTTTCAAATCCTTCACACTCTTCAATATCTTAGGATAATTTCATTTTATTTTTCTATTTATTTAGAGAGTGATTTTTTTTTTTTATGAAAACTATTGTTTATTTTGTGAGAGTGATACTATTGTTTATTTTGTGTGTAGAGAGAAACTAAAAAGGAAAATAGATTAGGAAAATTGTTTACAAAAAGTAGATTGTGTTCATTTGTTGCTTTTAATTCTTTGACTGTTCAAATAATTTTCTTTTCTCCTTTAAGTGTGATTAATATTCTCTAAACTTCTTTAGTGTATAATTAAACTTTCCTTTTTATCTTTTCTCATTCTTTTTTTCATTTCTTCTATTTCCTAGCTTATCATGTGGCATTGAGAATCACATATGGGGTACGTAATACTAAAGAGGATTACCAAAGTGTTGGACACCCACATATACTTTTTTATATGAGGATGTGAATATGTATGTTTATGAACTTACCTATATCTTTTGAATCATTTATATGTTGTTGCTATAAGCCTATAACCAACTAGGTTTCGAAATAAAGTGATTTCACAATAATGCCACACCCTAAGCAAGTTGAATTGTGTTGTTTGTCTGACTTCATCCTATTACATTGTCGTCTCCTCAAATCAATACACATTAACAAAACCCTAGAATATTGAAATTATCTTCTTCATAAAAAATTTTAGGGTTTATGTCAGTCAGAATCACCTCAAACACAAAGTGGGGTTTTGTTTCGAATTGAGATAAATCCGACGAGAAGGCTAGATGTCTCCGACGCGACGGATAGAGGGCAACAGAATTCCGGTTGAAAAACCTAGAGAGAGAGAAACTCCTGACGGGAATTGAAAGTGGGAATTGAAATTGGGTTGAATTTTTATGGAGTTAAATCTGGACGGTTCATTTTCTCAACGCTCCAGATTCGTGAGTCAAATATTCAACGAATCCACGTCACCTTGCTTACTGGACGTGTCATTGGGTAGGTCACCCGACTTGTCAATGTAGCATTTCCGTAATCCACCAGTTTAAAACAGAGAACCTCAAAGGAAATATTCATGCCCGTCATATTTCCGATGCCACGTATGTTTGTAAAATATACTAGGGTTATTTAGTCATTGATATAGTGATATTAGAATTTCATCCCTAAAATGAAAATATGTATGCATTGAACCCCATTATCGTTTTTTTTTTCGTTAAATATCAGCTAAGTGGTTCACGTGCCAAACACAGGCGTGACTTGTTAAAATATCCTTCACTGACTGTTTAGGTTTATCTAGCATTGGACCCCAGTTATTTAGCAATTCTAGGACTACACCCCCAAAATAAAAACATGTGGGGTTGACTCTCATTCTCGATTTTCCGGCAAACATCAGTAAAGTGGCTCGCGTGCCAATGACATGCATGCGTTATTTATGTTATAAGTAACCAGTCTAAAACTAACGAAAGATTAGACTTTGTATCTAACAGTTATATATCTGAGAGTCGGACCTTTTCCAATCTCTCTAAGTAACCAAACTTATTCGACAACCTTTTTATATGTTTGTCATCGGTAACCTATCTAATATATCTAGTCAGACGGGTCGAACCCGTCTCAGACTTTGGATAACCTCTTTTCCTTGATATTTCTGGTTTATCTGATCGAACTCTTAGACTAACTTCGAATTCATGGATCAATCACTTTGTGTGCATTATACAATTTGAGATCTTAGATTCATATGCTGTCAGATTAGGATGAATTTTCCATCATATAAAAATTATCTCTGAAAACCTATAAAAATAAGGGGAGTACGAAACCGCACACAAACTACTTAATTGGTATTTGACGAAGAAACTGATAATAAGAATCAACCCTAAACATATTTTTGTTTTGGAAGGGGGGAGGGGGTCCTAAAAGAACCTAGATATTTCATGAAGGGTATTGTTGTCATAAGTTATGCATGTGGTTGGTACGTGAACTACTTAACTGATATTCAACGAAAAAAACGAGAATGAAGATTAACGCTATACATATTTTCATTTAGAGAGTGTAGTCCTAAAATGTAAAATAACTTAGGGAGTCAACATTTAAATAACCCAATATACTAATACCCCAACATCTTAATATGCAGAATTCCCTCTTTGGGTTGACATGTTAAATGAACTTATATGAAGTAAGTCCAATCAAGCTTGGTGTACTTCTTTTCTTTTTGTTGTAAGAAGCATATCTACCTAGTTGTACAAGCAGTCTACCTCTCATATGAAGAATTGATAATATGTTTAAAGCAAGGGACACGTGATTTGTTCATGTTACCTCCCTATTATTCAATGGCATTTGACCCATGTCTAGGTCTTTGTATATTGGAGTGATACACATACATCCAAAAAAATGGTTTCCTTCTTTAATCCAAGAACATGTGAGAGACTCCAAATGGAACAATGGTGGTCACAGTAGGGGCTTTTCCTTTTCCTTCTTCCTTTTGTTTTTAGGAGAATTCCTTTATTCTTCTCTCCACATTTGAGGACATAATGTAAATATACATACTATGAATTTTGGAATAATTACATCCTTTGTGGATCCTATAAATACAGCGGGAGGGCTAGCCCTTTACTGGAAACATAACCTTGATGTCAGAATTAAGTATGCCGATATCAATATTATTCAAGCGGAAATCAACACTCCCAATTATCAGCACTCGATTCTTATGACAGGCTTTTATGGTTCTCCCTATTCGAAGAGCAAACTCAAACCTTGGAAAACCCTTAGAAACCTCCAAGACAACTCGGATCGCCCCAAAATAGTAATAGGGGACCTGAATTGCATACTGGATCCTAAAGATAAGTGTGGCGGAGCAACGGGGTCGAACTCTCATACAGACAAGATCAAGGAAATTATCTCTAACATGGGGCTTACAGACCTGGGATGTCAAGGTCAACCGTACACTTGGAATAATAAACAATTCGGGAACAATCTGATTCAAGAGAGACTGGATAGAGCTTTGGTGAATTATTCCTGGCTAGGTCAATTCCCGACGTCCACTATTACTCATCTAGAAGCAGCGGGATCTGACCACTTGCCTATTTTCCTGACTAATAAGGACCATAGTCTGTCTAAGCCGAAACCTTTCAAGTTTATCCGTACTTGGATGAACCATCTGGACTGCTTCAAGTTCATAGAGGATACATGGTCTACTATAAAACTGACGAGTATTCCGAATAACATTCAGTGGGATCTCAAAAAACTCAGCATTAAATTAACATACTGGAACAAGCAAGTGTATGGGAACATAGAGAACAATATTACTAAAGTCACTAATAAACTTCAAAATTGCAATTCCAGGGTAGAATATAATAGCCTTCAATATGATCTGGAAGACCTATACCTTCAACAAGAAAGTATCTGGAAGGAGAAAGCTCGAAACAACTTCATCTCCCTAGGAGATAAAAATACTAAATATTTTCATTCGCAGGCTATGCAGCGTAACAGAAACAATAGGATCAGTGCGATCAGAGACAGCAATGGAGAGTGGAAGGAAGACATGCACGAGATTCAAGACATTTTCTCTTCCCATCTCCTGAACATCAGCACTACTTCCCAGCCTCAGGAGGACCCAGACACGATCAGACTGTTTAGCCCGAGCATTACCCCTAATCAAAACATGATCCTTGAGGCTATTCCATCCAGAGAAGAGATAGATTGGGCCATTAACAGCCTTAAGAAAGAAGCTGCCCCGGGGCCAGACGGTTATCCCCCTTACTTCTTTCAATCAAATTGGGACACCATCAACGAGGATATCTACACACTGGTAAGGAACTTCTTCACTTCAGCTTGCCTCCCTCCAGGTATTAATCACACTCACATTTGCCTCATCCCCAAAACTACCACCCCTCAATCCCCGGCAGATTTCCGCCCCATAAGCCTGTTGAACACTACTTACAAAATCATCACGAAAGTATTGGCTGAAAGGTTCAAAGCAACCTTGACCCACATAACATCCCCGTTTCAAGCAGCTTATTTCCCGAGCAGACAAATCACTGATAACATCATAATGGGACAAGAACTCATACACTCTTACAGGAAGATGAAAGGGGCGGCGGGTTATTTCGGGCTGAAGTTAGACATGTCCAAGGCGTTCGATAGGATCGAATGGAAATACCTCTTCGACATAATGAGACAACTGGGTTATTCGGATCACTGGATTAATATGATCCATGAGTGCATTGCTACCTCGACTTTGGCAGTCCTCATCAACGGTCGTCCAGGTAAGCCTTTCTCGCCTTCTCGTGGTATCAGGCAAGGTGACCCCCTTTCGCCTTTCCTCTTTACGTTGGCGATGGAAGGCCTCAGCCGGAAACTCATGGACACTGCTAATCCAGCCCGGTTCTTTGGCTTCCCCACTAATCATGCAGACATAGAGATCACCCACCTGCTCTTCGCAGATGACTGTATTATCTTCGGTAGGAATTCGTTAGACAATGTGCATAATCTTAAAAAAATCCTACAGGAATTCGGTAATGCTTCAGGGCAAATGATAAATTATACTAAATCTAACATCTTCTACTCGAAAAACTCACACCCTAAGTTCAAACGGATGATTATGAGAACACTGAAAGTGAAATACGCGTCGACCTCGGAGAAATACTTGGGCTCTCAGCTCTTCATAGGAGCACAGAAAACAAAGGTCTTCAAAGATTTACTTGATCAAATCCAAAATAAACTAAATAAATGGAATCATAGTTTTCTGTCTCAAGCAGGTCGCACGGTGGTCCTATCGGCCATAGCTGCAGCCGTACCCCGATATCAGATGCAGTGCTTTGCAATTCCCAAAGGAATAAGTAAAAGCATCAAGTCCGCCCAACGGAACTTCTGGTGGGGTAAGTCCAAAGGTTTGTGCCTCAAAGCCTGGTCTCAAATTTGTTTACCGATCGACCAAGGGGGTCTGGGAATACACCTCTCTGAAATAGACAACAAAGCTTTACTCTCCAAGCTAGCCTGGAGGCTCAAAACTAACCCTGAAGGTATATGGGCCAAACTCCTTAAAGACAAATATTTTCCCCACTCCATTTCTCCGGGCCCAGCGAAACCCCATCACTCGTGGATATGGAAGAATATCAGAAAGCACTACTCTTACATTGAAGAGCTAGCTCAATGGGAGGTCCAAGCGGGAACTGACATCAACATTTGGGAAGATAACTGGATTCCCGATCTAGACGGAAAGGTAAGTAATATTTATAATTCCAATCTCACCAAAGTTTCACAGTTAATCACGAATAACAATTGGGATGACGCTATCCTAAACGAAAATTTCGATAATGTCACCCAAAATATCATCAAATCAATCCCAGTTAACCCGGCAGGGAAAGATCACCTTAAATGGAAACTTTCAAAATCCGGAAAATTCACGGTATCCTCGCTATACAAACACTTAAACGCCAACATGAATAGCCAGCAAAATGCTACGCGTAACTGGAAGTTCCTTTGGTCCATTCCAGCGATCCCTCGCATCAAATTATTTCTCTGGAAAATCTGTAACTCGGCCCTTCCAGTGAGAGAAAAAATAGGGAAGTATATTAACATCAATACGAATTGCCCTAATTGCAATTCCATCGAATCTATTGAACATGCTCTGTTACACTGTGCACTAGCGAAAAATATTTGGTTCCACTATAACATTATCTCAGAGAACATCAATTCCGTTACGGATTGGATCTTTTCCTGGGAAACCCACCCTGATAGATGTCAAACAGAGGAGAACGTACACTTTTCTACTATTCTCTGGATCATATGGAAAACCAGATGTGACCACTGTTTTCAACATGAGATCAACGGTATCCAAAGAATTATAAAGACGATAGACAATTTCCCTAAGATGAATAAGAATCGGTCAAAGAAAGAGCAAAAACCTAAAGACACATGGAAACCCCCTACAAATGGCTATATCAAGATTAATGTGGATGCTTCATTCACCAACCTTTCTTCCAGCGTTGGCATTAGTATGATTGCTCACGATGAGAATGCAAAATTTATTCAAGCCAAGGTGGAAACTACTAGAGGCAGAAACAGCGAAGAGTGTGAAGCTAAGGCAATCCTTTTGGGAATGGAATGGGCCAAATCTCAGCAGCAAAAATCAATTATCATTGAAAGTGATAATTGTAATCTCATCAAACATCTTTGCAACTATCACCACACAATCCAATGGCAATCGCTGATTCATATCAGGAAGATCCGTGATAGCGAGAAGGAATTTAACGAAGTTCAGTTCCACTACATTCAAAGAACAGCGAACTCAGTTGCTGACAAACTAGCGAAGTGGGCAAGAAAGCGGAATAGAAGCAAAGTATGGGACAATATTCCTTGTATTTTAATTGACAGATATTGTAATAACGCTTTAAGTCTTTAATGTATTTTCAGTTCAAAAAAAAAAAAAAAAAATTACATCCTTAACCTTACATTTTTTTCCTAATATATTTCAATTATAAGTTCGCGATCATAATCCCCATTATTTCAATCACAGCACGTCAGCACCCAATAGTATTAAATTTGATGATCTTAAACAATGGCATCTCCCCATCAAATCTTTTCTACAAATAAAAATAAATTAAGATTTAAGTAATATACCATTGTACCTGTTGGGATTCCTTTTGGTGTTTGGAGAACTAATAATACCCACAACTAATAACACCCACAATGTATATACAAAAAATGAGTGAGGGATCTAAAATTTGAGGGAAATGAGTGTGCAGTTCATTCCCGGTCAGAAATGAATTTTCAGTCCAAATGTCAGACAATTCATTATTTCCTGATTTTCATTTTTTTTTCTTCTCCACTTGCCCCTAGTTTGAAAATTCGAAATTTTTGGTCGAAATTTTGAAATCCCGCACGGCGAACTCTCTCTTTTCGTTTTCTTTCTCTCTCTAAAACCTTCAGAAAACCATGGATATGTTGATTATCTTCTTCCTCTCTCTCTCTCTCTCTCTAAACTAATCTTCCTCTCCCCCTCTAAATTTTGTTTGAAAATTCTTCCTCTCTCTCTCTCTAAAACTTTTTCTGTAAATTTTTCCTCTCTATACAAATATTTCAAAATCGATTATATTCTTGCCCTCTCTATTTTTTTGAAAGATTATCTGAAAACCTATCTTTTTCATTAAAAATCTACCAACATATAAGGCGAGCATGTTTGAGAAAAGAAAAGTAGTAGGATTGGTGAGAGAAATTATGTTTAAACAGAAAAAAACAAAAAAAGAATAAGAATAGGAAATATGGAGAGAGACTTGGAGATCTCATTTGCCAATTTTTTAAAAAAACAAATTGCATAGAATATGTGGTCCTATGCCAAGAAGGCAAGACTGCATGAAACATTTCAATCACCCTGATCTTAAAATAGGGTAGATTCTTGACATTGCCATTGGCCAGATATGTAAGAGATATGGTCCCCTGCAACTAGGGTGATTGCGGACAAACCAAGGTTCC
>BEHA01001761.1:340575-355063 GCA_002897215.1 Eschscholzia californica subsp. californica
ATATCCTAAATATATCTTCGATATCTTTCATATCTTCCAATATCTTGGACTCATCTTGATCGTCGGATCTCTTGATGTCGATCCGTCCCATCTTCATATATCTTGAACGGTTGATCTTGGATATCTTCGGATCTCGATTCTTATACTCTAACAGTTATGCCACAACCACGCAGATAACTATGAAGTAAGGTGGGTTTGACGACTCAACCCCTTGACGTACTGCTGATATTTGTTCACAATCAGCCTCCACACTGTCCCTTGGGATTTTATTTTTGGCGTGGCTGGGGAGTCACTGGAAGCCCATTTAAAGTGCATCCGCATCCCAGGTACGTACTAGTCTTCGACCTATAGCCTAGAGTTCTGCCTCCGCTCCTGAGGGTGCCTTGTACATCCTTCCCACCACAATGTCACTTGTGTTCTGCGGGTAATATAATCTATTAGCAACATCCACTATTATGCCCCAATTTTGTTCTTGGTGTGAGCCCGGAAAACCATTTATAGTATCACTGTGTCGACATACCAAGATATGTACTGGCTTCCCGCTATTAAATATTAATAATATTGGAGTATGTATAAAGTGGCCCTCGTTCGAGTAAGTCGTGTAGAAAATCACACTTAAGCTTAGTCTCAGATCGCTCCGGCATGGTCCAAGATGGTAGCACACAGCTAAGATGCGTGGTCCAAGATGGTATCACACAACTAAGATGCTAGAACCTAAAGCTGGCGAGAAGAGTGTGCAAGGGTACCACTTCTGCCAGTGGCATGGGTTGATGAGCGCACTTAGTTCCCACATCCATTAGGTCAGAGCCCAGATCCTGGTTACTATGTGGGAGGCCAGTACTTTGGAATGTTGAAGTATTTTGAGTGGCTTGCACGAGAACAAAAGCTCTAGCTACATGGTCACAACTAATCAGTGGTCGGATTGTCACCGTGGGTGCAGCACACCTGCAATGCATGATATAAGATGTTCTCGAAACTACTATCTTCGGTAGTAGTTGAATTATACAAGAAAACAGCTAATAATTATTTAGATTAATACATGAAATGAGATTAATGAGTTTTTCATTAACTATCATGAAAAGCTTGTTTTACCTTAATGATTGCGATAATTACCACAAATTTGCCTTTATTCCGTTTCCACTTTTTTTTTTATGAGATTTTCAAATTAATAGGAAATGATTGATTTAACATTTTTTTTTTATGAGATTTTCAAATTAATAGGAGTACTAAATGTTTTATTCGTACGGATTCAAGATTCTTCAGCTATTATTATCTATTATACTGAACATATCAATATGACCAGGACAAAATAAATATTCTCATTTGCTGACCAAGAGTGTACATGTGGTCATCTTTCTGACTAGGATGTTGAACGGGTTAACTAAACCTTTGCGAACACGTAAATAAAGTGACGGTTCTTCCGCTCAAGCATTTATTTCGATCGTATAGTTCTATGCAGTACTATTCCTTCAACTTTAATACTCCCTATGTTAAAATAAAATACCATAAAAGTTTTTGTTTCTATCTAGATCATTTATTTGTTCATGTATCTACCACATTCCTGTTAATGAATTCTCATTCTTTGTTGTAATTTAAAACCTAGCTAGCTGCATTCAATGTTGAGAACAAATAGATCTTTAGGTGATGCTGTAGGGCGCTGCTATTAGCTTAGCCAACACTGATTTTAGCCCCCAATAAATAGACAGTTCCACCATTTGAGACGAAAGACTGGATAAACAGATATATCACCTGGTTCGGATACATCATAAATTACAATGAAATATGTTTGTACTTGCCACGAAAAAACTTAAAATGCGGATGTAGAAACCATCTTAAAGAACCCTAAACATTCTACAAGAGAGAACTCTAAACAGACTATGAAACTGTAACAGTGTAACCACGTATATTTTTTTTTTATTTAGTGTAGATTTGAATACTATATTTGGTATATGAACTCTGATAGAGTACGCCTTCGTTGACCATCAGCCTTAGTGTTTTGAATAAAACAAGGAATATTGTCGTATTTGCTCATCTTTCAAAGGGTGTGAAAAGACAAGAGTATTATTCGTTGTCTTATTATCCACGTAGGGTGAGGGGTGCATGAAAGCGTCAGCGAAGGTTTGCTTCAAACATTTCCTTAGTAAGTAGTTAATCTTTTTATTTCCGCCATTCTTCTTTAATTATTATATCGTGACATTGTATTTTATGATTTTGCATGCAAGTGGGGATTCAATTTGTTCGGATAGTTGTCTGTGAGCATGTTGATAATTTATGCCTATATGAATTTCATTTTAAGATGGGAGGGTAAGTTTAGCTCCTTCTACCGCATTTGCGGAGAAACTCAAAAAACAAAAACTCAATAACTAGTTTATTAGTTTTATGTATGCAAGAGTTTTTCGAGTTTGGTTTCTAACAAAAGTATGTGATAGAAGATGACTTTCTATTTATACATTTCTTGAAAGGGTAAAATAGAAAGCAGTAGTGTGATACAATTGTCAAAAGATTAGACCGATTTAAGAGATAAAACAATATCAACAACTAAGTTTTTCTCAAGGCCTTATATAAAAATTTAGAAAAAATTGATGTTCAAAATCAGGACGGTTGATTTGTGTTTCTCTTCGAAATCAATTTTGAATTTGGGCCCTTATGATTTTCCAACCAAAAAGATCAAAATTGAACTTATTTTCCCAAAAAGGAAAGAAAAATTATTGAAGCTAGGTTGGACTTTGGAGTGTAATGGCAATATGCGTGGGGCCGACACATGACACACACACTCTCTCTCTTTCTCTTGGTCTATCATATTCCTTTCTATCAGTCGGTCATTCTTCTGTTTCATTCTTTTCTGTCGAAGATTTAATTATTCTTCGTGTCCACGTCCCGGACACGTTTCGCGAATATGTACGTGCCAACATAGTACTACATCTAACGGCTGCTGATCCACACCAATCTCCTTTCACCTAGTGCGTTGTGGGTTCCATTTTATTCCTTGCCAGGGTAATATCATAGTTTTTTTAAACAAGTGGTATCAATATCATTATACTATTATTTATGAAACATGAAACCAGTGGCGTGGCTGAGACTTTGGGGGCCTGGTGCGAGATTTTGATTGGGGGCCCTAAAAAATCAATATGAAAAAAAATAGAAACATATAATGTAAGTAAAAGGTATCTCGTTCAAAAGCACGAGGGGGTCTTGGTATTAGAAGAATAAAGTCAATGAACGCAGCACTCCTTGGAAAATGGATTTGGCGTTTCGGTGATGAAAACCAAAGCGATTGGAAACGGGTAATGTGGTACCACTCTTGACTTTTTTCCAAAGGAAACAAATCTATCATATGGCGTAGGGTGTTGGAAATCAATTCTTGCTACTAAGGATAACATTGCCTCTCTTTCAAATATATCTATTCAAAATGGATGTAGTGTTCGATGTTGGGAGGATATTTGGAAAGGTAATTTGTGTCTAAAAGAACAATACCGTGAGTTATGGAGATACTCATCCAAGAAAAATGCTAAAATTGTGGATTGCATAATCACAGATGAGGAAGGTAATTCGGCATGGAACTTGGGCATAGGTCAACATACTCAAAATTCTAATTTGCAGGATTTGATCAACCTCCTGAACGAAATCGGAGAACCTCCCGTTCTATCAATGGAGGAAGATAGCAGATTATGGACTCTCACTGAGAATAAAAAATTCACGGTACACTCGTTACATGACTCCATCAGCTCCTCAAATATCATCAGCCATCGTCTCCCATATAAAAAAATATGGCGTCGAAGAATACCAGAGAAAGTCTCCATTTTCATTTGGGCGACAATACTGAGATCAATCCCTACTTTAGATCTTCTAAAACAAAGGGGTTACTCTATCCCTAATAGATGTGTGTTATGTCAGTGTGAAGAAGAAGATGCAGATCATTTGCTCCTGAATTGTTCAGTCTCTAAGAAGATATGGGATTATTTTCTCTCACAAACGATTTTTGGTTTCAGGAGTTTACCATATCAGATGGAGGTTTTCTTTACAAGATGGAAGAGATATAAGTTAGATACACCAAAAGGATACTTAGGAACTGCTATTCCTTTTGCTATTTGGTGGGCGTTATGGAAGGAGCGAAACACAAGGATATTTAAAGATAATTTTAGTTCGGTTGAACAAATAATTGTAGAGGTCAAGAGATTAATTTTTTCATGGGCTTTACCAACTAGAATTTTCATAGGGGTACCTTTCTCAGTCTTCTTGTCTTCTTGGGAGTTGATGTTATCTAATATGTAAAATTTGACTTTTAGAGTGCGTCTCGGCACAATGATCAATATATTACCTCTTTCTCAAAAAAAAAAAATATAATGTAAGTAAAACAATTTGTCCATAATATCTTGAACACAATCATACAAAAACGTATTATATAAGAATTTATGCATGAACGTACTATTTGCATAACTAATTCACTTAAATATTCAATCATTTGAATTTCGATAAGTATTCATATAACAAATTAAACATGGGATATACAGAGATATAAAAGTTACTCCATATAACGAAATAAAAAAAAATATGTATATTTCAAACGAAAAATAATAAATCTAGAGTAAATAGGTGTCTACAACAATTCTTTAGGTTAATATAAAATTACTTAGGAGTGGGTTAAAATCTAAATTTTGTAAGAGAGTTGACTTGATAGGATGAATGGATTTAAAGGCACTTTTGAAAGTTGCTTAATAGTTTACATACATTGGGCCGTGACTCAAATATTGGAGTGCCCAAAAAAACCCAAAGAGACATTTATGTAAAATGTGATAAAAATTGTTGTAGCCAAAGGATTCGAACCCGGGTCGCTTGTTGCGTTCAGCTCAATCACTGACCAACTAGACAACACCAACTTCTTGTAATAATTTTACACTTTCACCTATATCATTATTGATTCCTCTCAGAATTACCAAAAAGGGGCCCCCAGGGTGAGGAGGCCCGGTGCGGTCGCACCTGCCGCACCCCCTCACCCACGCCCCTGCATGAAACGATACACACTGAACAGTGGGGTACAGCTATGAAGAAACAAATTACATTTATAATTTAACCCATTCTCTTCATTTTGTGTCTTCGACAGTTGACATTCTTCTCCGCAATAGTAAGCGGAAAGGATTGGTACTCTAAAGACGATCATAAAGAATTATAACCTACGAAACTGAACTATCTCCCCATAAAATGGCCAGATTGAGACCCGGTTGGCAGAACGTGACCCCCATAACTCTGACGCGATGTACTCAGAATAGCCAACCGATTCCTGTCTAGTAGGGAACAAGCTGATCTGAAATTGTTTTAGAGACACAAACAAACACAACCTCGCCAAGACGACTACGATTTACGTAAGTCGTGATATTTGACATCTGACGGAGTACATCATAGATGTGATAAGTTCGATAACCGCCCACTCAAACACTAACAAGACCGGGCCTATAGCCCAACAAAATAATGACCTAAAGTCTAACAACATTATTTATACTCTAATAATCCCAATTCGAATAACCAAATATTCCACCTTCTCTATGATTCGAACCTGGGACCTCCAGGACTTTCTGAAGTTTAGGTAAACACCTTGGAACCACTTGGGAGTTTATTGTAGTTGAGAAATTAAACATCCGATTCACTCGTTCTTTGGGTCAAAAAGTTTACCCGTTATTGTAAAATAAAAGTTACTTTGTTATTTGCCCGGTCCATTAGAATCAATGGATCCATTACTCCATCTCATATATAAGTGATTTCTTGGAACACTAGACACAATAAATATCATCTACGTCAACAGTTGGTAGCCCAAGTGGTTCCATGGTGTTGACATAAACTCCAGAAAGCCCTGGAGGTCCCAGGTTCGAATTCCAGAGAAGGTGGAATCTTTGGTTATTTGAATTGGGATTATTAGGGTGTAAATAATGTTGTTGGCCTTTTGGGGCATGTTCTAGTTGGGCTATAGGCCCGGTCCTGTTAGTGTTTGAGTGGGCGGTTATCGAGCTTATCACATCTATGATGTATCAAGTGCCAAATGTAACGACATACGTAGATCGTAGTCGACTTCCAAAAATAAAAAATAAAAAAATAAATAAATATCATCTACTAAAGTTAGACCCACGAAAATATTGTCTTTCAAATTTTTTATCGAACACTAGGCAAATATGGAGATTAACCAAAATAGAGATCAAAAGTAATGAAATAAAGAAGTAATTTTTTTGTCCAATGACAATCCAAAAAATGAAAAATAGATGGCTACTTCTATTTTGCAAGTGACAAATCGTTTTTTATTTTTATTTATTATTCAATATTGATTACAATAGTCACTACGAAGACATTATTACATCGATGCGATGTGATAAGCACAATAACTGTCGAAATATTATTGACTTAAAGCCCGACGAAATGAAATAACTTAAAGTCCACAAACTACTTTGTTTATACTCAAGTTCAAATCTTAAGAATGCAAACTGCAAAGTTTGCTCTACATGGTGTGAAGTACACTAATGTATATCTTAAACTGACATTCACATTTTTTTTGGGCTCCAAACCTAACTTTTAGATTCTAAAATTTTAACTTTTGGCATTGGGTACATTAGAAGAGTAGGTTTTTTATTCATTTGAGGTGTCTTTTGGATTTTTGGCCCTTCTTTTTATTTCTTCTTGAAAACAAGACTTAAAATTGGAATAAGTCCAAAAAGGACGTTCTAAATAACTTATGTCTATCATCGAATGCAAAATGTGAAGCGAGTCCGAAGGATAGATCTGAAAGCGAAAAATTTGGCGTGGAATAAAAAAAGCCAAGTATGAATGGCAGAAATAGAATTCTCGAGTCAAAAGTAACTAACGTCAGTTTAAATCTGTACGAATGTTAAGTGTACTGTACAACGTACAGTGTTGGATGCACAATACACATTGTGACCTATGTATGAAGTATGTTATACAAATTGCAATTGTTATGTACTAATGCAAGTTTTTTTTTTTTTTGATGAAGGTAATGCAAGTTTGTTATATACAAGTGGCAATTCACACACTAATGTACGACTAGAATTTTCTTTTATACAAATGGTATTTTGTTATAAACAAATGGCAATGCACATAGTATATTTGTAATAATGTATTATAAGTATTATTGAATTATAATGTATTTTAAGTATTATCTATAATAATAATTATTCTTATCTATTTATTTTTGTTATCTTCTTTTTTTAAATGTTCTCAAGTGTTTTCTGTATTCTTAAAACATTATTTTTTAAAATTCTCTAAATTTAGACTAAAATGTTTACGAAACAAACTTATTTTCGAATGTCTCTAATTTCAGTCCTGAACTAATAACAGAGATATTGACATACATTTTAAGTGTTTCAAACGAATAAAAGAGACATCACAAAATATTTGAAATGTCTGATATTTGAAGATATTTTGAGTAATAGGTACGTTTTGGTTACAGTCTCAAATGTGGAGGACCGATAAAAAATCAATACCCCCACACGGCCACACCCTTAGAGCAACTCCAATGTATAGGGGGCTGGGGCTCCCAATTTGAATTTGGGAGCCCCAGCCCCCAGCTCCTTGCCTCCAACCCGGGAGCCCCGGGGCTGGGCTCCCGGTGGGGCTGGGAGCCCCATCCTCCCGGGCTCCCAGCCCCCAAAATATGGCCGTTGGGAGCTCCAACGACCATATTTGGGGTGGATCCCCTAAAAAGGGGATCCACCCCTTTATTTTAATTTTTTTTTTTAAATTAATTTTTTTTTAATCTTCTTATTATTTTAAATACTTCATTTTTAAGTATTTTTCTCTAATTTTTAATTTTTTTTGTTTTTTTTTTGTGTTTATCTTTTTGAATTATCTTTCTTGAATAATACCACATTTTAATTCATAGTCGAAATCTAATACTTTATAGTCGAAATTTAAAATCAAAATTTCGCACACATACTTCACACACGTATATTATTTTATTTTGGGAGCCCCTGCTGGGAGCCCAACATTGGAAATGAGCAAAGCCCCGAGGCTCCCAAAATTCAGGGACTCCCAAAATTGGGAGCCCGAGCCCCCACATTGGAGTTGCCCTTAGAGCAAATCCAATGGGGAGGAGTCCCGGGCCCTTAATTTGAATTAAGGGCCCGGGACACCCCTTCCTCCCCATTGGACTTCCGCCTGTCCCGGGAGGAGGGCGGAAGTAAATAAGGGGCGGCCCCTTATTAGGGGCCGGCCCTTTGATCCCCAAGGGACCGTTGGGGATCCCCAACGGTCACCTTGGGGATCAAATCTGGCCGTGGGATTTCCCCAACGGCTAGATCTGTTTAGATCTAGCCGTTAGAGCAAATCCAACGGCCAGAGTTTGGGTTCAACCCCTATAAATAGGGGTTGAACCCAAATCATCCTCTATCTCTCTCTCATTTCACTCTATTTCAACTCTTTCTCTTTCATTTTATCTCTCCAACTCTCTAAAATTTCTTCAATCTTTTTCGATGGATTCCTTCAATGATAATGAGTTATTTATGAATCTCTTTCAAAATCCCGGTTATCAATCTAGCCAATTTGAAAGTGATGAAATTTTTAATGATTCTTCACGTGTTCCCTCGGCGGTAGATGAAACTTTAGATGATTCTTGCGAGTTTGAAGGAACGACATCAACCAAGAAATCTAATAAACGGGTTGCGTATACTACCAATGAAAATATAGTACTTACTAATTCTTATTTGAAATTCACATTTGATGCGGTTGTCGGAAATTGCCAAAAATCTACTATGTTTTGGCAAAAAGTAACCGATGAATTTAATGAACTTACAAACTCTCAACGCACGAAAAAGGGTTGTAAATCTCGTTTCGGTGACATAAATACTGAGTGTCAAAGTTTCATTTCTACTTTGAGGATAGTAAATAAAGTTCCAAAAAGCGGAGAGAACGACTATGATCGGGTAATTTTTCTTACTTGTAATCTATATATTTTTATCTTTTGATTTCATAATATCCTTTTAAATCAATTTTTATCTTTTTCAGATTCAAAGAGCACTTGATATTTATAAAAACAATCACAAAGGAAAAATGTTTAAATTCCAACATGTTTACAAAATTTTGATGTCGCATAACAAGTTGATGGCAGACATGCCAGGAGAGTCAACATCTGGGAAAAGAGATTCTAATACCAATCCATCGGAGGAAAGACCAATAGGTCGTAAACAAGCCAAAGCAAATGCAAGAGTCGGAGAAAATTCGACAAATTCTACCGCTAAAGACAAAGTAGTAGTCGGTGATGCTCCGCCGGAATATTGGCAAAATAGAATGGAGGAAGGGAAAGAAAAAATGGTACACATGAAAGAATCTTTAGAAATTCAAAAAAGGTTCCTTGAAAGCGATAAAAAAGCAAAAGACCGACAATATGGAATAGACTTAATGAAGATTGATGTTAATTCTCTTGACGAACATGGTGCACGGTTGCTTATGGAGGCGCGTAAAGCTTGGTTTAGCAGTAATCCACACCCCTTCTAATTATTTTTAACTTTTTTATTGTTGTTTAGTCGTATTGTCGTAGATTTAAATTTCTAATCAAATGTTAAGTTTGTAATCGATATTGTTTAATCGAATTATTTAAGTAAATTAAGAAATTAAAACTTCAAATTTAAGGACCCTGGGACCGCTCCCCATTGGAGTCGATTTTGAGGGTCTGAGCCCGGACCCTTAAATTTGAATGAAAAGGTGAATTAAGGGCCCTGGGACCGGGACTCATTGGACTTGCTCTTACATAGAAGTCCAACAATAAGACCAACCATTCAAACCCATTTATAAAAGACATTCCATTTTCTTGATCCAACTGAAAAGGACTCCAAGAGGCAAGAGGTGGATTTACTTCTCCTTGAAGAAAACAAGAACTCCACTCCCTTCTCTTCCATGGATAGTTCAAAGTGGCCACAGGTACTAATAATCATATAATTCATGATCTATGATTGTTTTCTTAGTTGGGTTTTAAGATCTTGGGTCTGAACTTTAAGAATTTTAACTTTTTGTAGTTAAGAATTGTTTGTAAAAAAATTTCTTCTTGGAATTACTTTCACTTTGTTTCTTCTTTACTGTATCTTTTGCTTTTATGGTGAAAAAGGTTTATAAAAACTTGGTTTTTGTTAAGCTTACATGGTTAAATTTTGAAAGTATTTCCAATATTATTTTTTTTGAAGTTGAAAATATAAAGTAAGGAAATAAAACCCCAGTTTTTTTTTTTTTTTATATATGTGTTCACTCTCTTTACTCTTTGAAGTTGTCATGAGATGTTATATATCAAGATCTAATTCTTCTATTTTTTTCATGTTTTAGGAGATTGGGTTAGTGAAACCCATGGAAGAAATGGTTACTAATACATTTTCAAGATCTACAACTACAACTACTATCTTGGGAGGAGTAGGAGGAGAGAGAAAAACAACAAGGCCCCAAAAGGAACAAGCTTTGAATTGTCTAAGATGCAATTCAGCAAACACAAAATTTTGTTACTATAACAATTACAGTCTAACTCAACCTAGATACTTTTGCAAGACTTGTAAAAGGTACTGGACTGAAGGTGGATCTGTAAGAAATGTTCCAGTTGGTGGTGCTTCAAGGAAAAACAAAAGATCTTCTTCAACTTCAACAAAGAAGTTCTTGCCAGCTGATTTAACTCAACCTAGTTCTTCTACTACTACCACTACCCAAACTTCATCTCATCATCTCCATCAAAACCCTAAAATCATTCAAGGCCAAGATCTCAATATAGGGTTTCCAATCAGACATGAATTTACTGATTTACCCAATTTTGGAAACAACAATAATAGTAGTACTAATTCATCTTCTCATCTTTCAGCTTTGGAATTGTTGAGGACTAGTGAAATTACTTCAAAGGGTTTCATCTCATCACCAGGGTTTGATCATTTGCAAGATTTCAAGCCAACTTTGAATTTTGCTGGTTTAGATGAACTTGGAAATGGTGAGTATTGTGAAATTCAAGGGACCAGTGCTACTAGTAGTGTGAGAGTTTCATCCTTTCCTTTTGAGGATTTAGGACAAGTTTCTAGTACAAGTGAATTTGAGCAGAATAAAGGACAAGGTGATGCAAATGGGTATTGGAGTGGAATGTTGGGTGGTGGATCCTGGTGAAGAGAGAGAAACAACAACAACAACTAGAAGATGTAGTTGGTGGTTTGGAGTTTTCAGAACTAACATAGGTTTCTCTCTCTTTCTTCCATCTTCTTTCTTTCTTTCTCTGGTTGTTTCTATCTTTTGTTTTTTAAACTTGTTTCTGATTTATTCTTGATCACTACCCAACATTTGAAGCTTATTTTAGGCTGGCTTCAAAAATGGGTACCATCAATGTGTTAGAAGAAAAAATCATTTTAGGGCTTGCTTGCACAATTTCCTCTGTTTTTTTTTGTTTCTTTGGAAATCGAAGTTAGTCGTTACAAGACATTGATACATCGAGACGATGTGACAATAATTGCCGAAATACTACTGAATCTAAAGCCCGACGAATTAAATGACCTATAGTCTGACGAATAAAATGGCCTAAAGTCTACATAAACTATTTTTATTTATACCCAAGTTCAATGTTCATAGATTTGCACTTTCATGTGATCGAACTTGGAACCTTTGCATTGCAGAGTATATGCACTGATCAACTGAGCTACTAGTGGCTGACAAGTTTCCTCCAAAACCTTCGGACTAAGTTTACTATTATATGCACGGACTACTCTACCGCTTGTACTAAATGCTGGTTCAGATGCAAATGTTGATATAAGTATATAGCAATGATGTCTCGAGCAATCAATTGTAATGTTGGGTATTTAATCTCGTTTGTCTTCCACCAATTTAGAATATCAAAATTTGGGTTACGAGGGATAACATTTTCTTCCAAGTAATGGTCCAGTTCCGATTTTACATTTACACCTCTTGACAAATGATAACTAACGAGAATGTCGTATTCGGAAAAAGATCCAATTCTCCACTTTGTTTTTCACATGGAGTTGTTTCGCTAAAAGCACCAACCTGACTAGCTTCATTATTTGATTTGAACTTAACTTGGTATTCGAAAAGTAAATCATAACAAGCTTTGCGCATCGGTTCTAAATGAGATAAGTATTCCAACCTAAATATCCTACGAAATCCATGTTCTAAAAATTTGAGCTTATAGCGAGGATCAAGAATTCTTGCTAGTCCTACAACAACATGGCGATCATTCCAATACTTATTGAACTTATCCATCATATTTTCTTCCATCTTTTGAACCACTTCATTTCCAGAACTTATCCATCATATTTTCTTACTTTATCTCACAAAGTAAGAAATGTAGTCCTAGAGAATATTTCAGTGATTGAATAGAACAACTTTAACCTTAAACAATATCTTTAGCTAAATTCCAATCAACATCTGATGGTAAAGATCTACAAAGCTTTTCCCGTACCTTCAAGCGTAAAAATACATCTTTATAATAAATAGTTGTTTGGGGCATCAAATACGTAGAATTCCAACGAGGTTTACAATCAAGGGATAACTTTTTTCTGCATGCAATTTTCAATTGAATAGCTGCTTCTTCAAATTTCTCCACTCTACTTTGAGTAGTTGTCCAAAATACAACATTATCTCGAATTTTTGCAATTGCTCGACTAATTACATCTAGTCCATCTTTAACTATCAAATTCAGTATATGTGTCGCGAAACGCATATAAAGTAATTTTCCATCTAAAAGTAATGAATCACTTGCAGCCAATTTGTCCACCATAATACCGATTAATGCATCATTAGTTGAAGCATTGTCCAAGGTAATTTGACGCAGCGAAAATCTCCGAAAAGCCTTAGATCTTCCTCTAGAGACTATAGAACTGAAACTAAGAAGATTTAAATTAAAAAATTGAACTTTATTGATTAAACTGAATCAATAAAACAACTCCTACATCCCCCTTATATAGCCTTAGGGTTTTTTTAACCTAATCAAACTCAAATATCAACTTCTAGGAGAATAAAACACTAAAATTTAAGTCTCCTAAAAATATTAAACTGCTAAAACTAACAATTCTCTACTGACAAAAATATTAAACTACTAAATCTACTAGATTTTTAAATATTTAAGATTTTCGAAATATCTTCTGAAAATTTTTGCGCACCAGTCTCTTCGCTTAATGCAACTTTTTCGCCAGTTATGCATAGGAATAACCAAATATTCAGATTTGAACGAAGATTGAGTTATGGTATAATCAAGATACTTGTGATTTAGTTGAATCTTTATGTCCACCCCAAAAATAAATATGTAAGGATCATGAATAAAGTGATTGAGAATCACAAGCTTATGTGAAGAGTGCTCGATAAAACTACTAATCAATCTATTAGATACACGTTTAGATTCACATAATACTAGAAAATGATCTTCATATGAAGGAAAATCAGTTAGCTCGATATCCGACCTATAAAGTTTCTCATTTTCATTCGAATCAACTTCCTTAACTTGTTCAAGAAATTCAAATGTCTCATCTTGTGGACTGATGATATTAGTCTTTTCCGTAATCACAATGATGTTAGTTTTTGTTTCTTGAATAACTGGAATAACATCATATTCCGTATGAATATCCATGTTTGAAATAGTATTACTATTTTCACCCACACCTAAAGACGCATCAGAATTAGATATTACCTCAGAATTTATTGTTACACTACTTGTGTTTTTTTTGTATCTAGTAACAGGTTAGTTGTGCACAAATCCCTCAACATGTTCCCCGTTACAGTATCCCTTAACAGCTTGGTTAAGGGTGAATGCCTTAACACATTCTCTGTTAACGTATCCATTAACAACTGGGTTGTGGGTGAATCCCTCAACACGTTCGTTGTTAATGGTTGACTGCCTTAGGTTTGCATTGACATTCACATGGTTGATAATCCTCTCCACGAGTTGGTCTAATCAATGATGCATTATGTCTATTGCTAACCGGGCAACATTGATAGTCTTGTCTTCTGCCATTGAACCAGGAGACACCTCCCTCTGGATGCCAACTGGCGCAGCGGAAAACTCTGTTAAGAATTAGATATTCGTCTAAAACTTTTAAAACTCAGAAAAAAGCCTTAGATCTTCGTCTAAAGACTATAAAACCGAAAGTAAGAAGATTAAACTAAAATGATGAATTCTTACTGATCCACTTGATGATTTAAACAACTACTTGATCCCCTTTATATAGTATTAGGGATTTCCTAAACCTAATCAAACTTTAATAAACAACTTCTAAATAAATAAAATATTAGTTTCCTCAAAATATAAAACTACTAAAATAATAACTCTCTACTAACAAATTATTATACGACTAAAGTACTAGATGTTAAGATATCCAAGATACTTGGAATATTTTCAGAAAATTCCCTGCATCATAATTGTAGAAATTTTTCTACCTATTAGTCCAACAAACAATTCATAAGATAATCACAAAGCACTTCTTTTGTGTGAGGAGCAGGTACATATATAAATCTAAAAACTTACTAATTAGAA
>BEHA01001761.1:355819-369895 GCA_002897215.1 Eschscholzia californica subsp. californica
GAGACTTAACAATGCGATCCTTAATTCCCACTTTGCACGAAAGTTGGCGAAAATCTGAAGAAGACAATGATGGACCAAATCACTGACATAAATCTCATATTTTAAAGAATCTCGCAAAAACAAATGTAGGGAAGAAACTTCTAACAAATTGCGACATCTCCCGTCATCTTTTAGTTTGATGAAGAAGACCACGAACACCACATAATTCACTATGGAAAAATTAACTATGAATTTCATCATCCACTTCATCACTTTCTCTATTTTGTCCTTCTCAATAATAACTTGAATTATCTTCCCTCGTTCATCTTCGTGAAGTTTATAAACTCTAAGAAACCTAATATCGAACAGGTGATGGGCATCAACTTCTACACCTATGTTCATTATTTCTTTGAGAAAAGAGACTCCTACAAGAGGGAACATGAACTTCTTGGTACTAATGTCTCGTGAAGGAAAATCACTTTCGTCTTCTTCCTCGGTCATTGATAGAATTTTGTTCCGTTTGTCAAGAACTTCTTCAATATCATCGATCCCGGTGACCAAAGTAACGTTGGAGAATTGTTTACTTGATTCAATCATTGTTTCACCATATGACAAATATTCATCCAAGGGTAGAAAAACATACCTGAAGATACTTTTCAATGTCCTCCAATCGTCTATGAATTTTTTTCCTTCGTTAATGAGTCTCCATTGCATTGCATTGAATTGTTCATATATTCTTTCGGACATATGTTGTTCCATGACAAAAACCTTATCTTCGACATGTACATCTTGATTTATGAACCAATCCTCTATCTGTTGAATCCAAAAATCTATATGGTATTGACCGTCGAAGAGAGGAATTTTAGAAACGTTATTAAGTTTTTCTTGATCTTTTCGATCAACGTAGAATTGTTTAGAATCTCGAAAGGGATCCCAATCCAAACGTGGAAAAATTTTCCAACACTCAAGGAGAGATGTATCCATGAAAAAAATTTCATCTTTTGTTCCCAGATTTTTAAAGCTCTGAATACCAGCTGATGTAGATTGTTGCGGAAGCGTAAAAGTAATGGAATCCACCATTGTTAATAAACTAAACTAACGAAATAAAACTGATAAAATAACGATAAACGATAAACGATAAACGATAAACTTGATTAATAACTTGAATAATAATAAACTTGGTTGATAATATTCTCTGATCTGATTAACAAAGACAGACTGGACTTCTCTTATATAGAGATTGTACTTTCCTAGATAGACTCGAATAAAGAAAGAAGATAACTACTAAGGAAACTTTCCTAAATTGCTTGGACTCTAAACATGGAAACCCTAAATACTAAAATCTGGAAACTACGTTAATGTAGCAACCTGGCCGTTAGGCCCACTAATCTCTTGGCCGAAGGGCCCATTAAGGAGATGGCCTCCATCACTTTGAGTTGGTAGAACACATCTTCTCAAAGATTCAGTTTCTAAAATATTCTGATATAAATTTTCCTCATAATTAATATAGTAGAAAATATGGATCAGACAATTGGTACAACTTTTCAGTCAGGAGGAGTCTTTAATTCATTGATTATGTTGAATGAAAAAAATTATGATATGTGGTCTCAAATCATGGAGATGCATATTGCTGAAAAAGAAAAACTTTCGTTTATTCGAGGTAATTCATTACCACGTGCTGAAGATGATGTTAAATATGAGAAGTGGTATGCAGAAAATCAAAAAGTCAAGAAATGGTTGTTGATGTCTATGACTCCAGAAATTATGAAGAGATACATTCGTTTACTTACAGCTCGTGATATTTGGAAAGCTTTATCTAAAGTTTTTTATGAATTGCAAGCCTTCTCTTTGAATCAGAGGGCATTTTCTGCCAAACAGAATGGGAGGATACTTTCGGTTTATTACGGTGAACTGGTTGAGATCTCTAGTGAATTAGATCACCGTGATAAAGTGATCATGGAAAACGAAAACGATATTGTATCTTATCGTAAATCAATTCAACGACAACGTGTGCATATTTTTCTTGCAGGGTTAGATGGTGATTTTGAACAAATCCGTGGTGAAATTTTGAGAAAGGATCCCATTCCCGATTTAGAAGAATGTTATGCTTTAGTTCGTCGTGAGCTTGTTCTACGCACAACGATGAACAGTGAATCTGAAACAACTGATGCTTCCGCAATGATGATTCGAAATAAGACAAAAAATAATATTGTTAAAGCTATTTGTCAATCTGACAAATCTTCTTATAAGTGTACCCACTGCAACAAAACTGGTCATACCAAAAGTCATTGTTATGAATTAGTAGGTTATCCGGAATGGTGGGATCATAATCAAAAGAAAAACTCTAAGAAACCCCTTGTAGTTGCACTTGTTGAGACAGAGGAAGAAAATCCAACTGTTAGGCAAGCTTGAGCAATGGTAGTCACTACAGGTAACTTAGAAACAAAGATGGAGAACTCTAGAGATAAACTATGCTACGTGGAGCAGTTAGCGAATCTCAGAAATCAACTGAACGAGTGTCTGCACCAAAAGTGCGAAGTGGAGAAGAAACTATCAAGTCTTAGCTCTCTATCTCAAAAAGGTACTTCTGCAGATACAAGTATTTTGGTGAAGCAGTTGCAAGAATAGTTAAGGAACTATGAGTCTGAAGTCGAAGAAGCAAGGAAGTTGAAATCATCTCATCAAAATAATGAGTTATTAAAAGAAAAATTATTGAAAGAAAAAGACCGAAGAGAGCGTGCAGAATTCGAGTTACTTAAACAACAAGAGACTCAATTTGATGTGAGAAAGTTGGAGAATGAACTAATGGCATGGAAGTCATTAACCAATGATATTCCTGGTGTTTCATGTCCAAGTGACATACGTACTAAGTTCACAAGCTTGCAGAAAGAGGTGATTGAAAATATGACGACAGTTGGTCAAGTAATCGCATGTATGAAGCAAATGGAGGTAACTCTGAAAGCAGCTGAACTTGGTAGACAACATGTAGAATTTGTGACCTCATTAGCCAACCAGAAGGCAGAAGATTCGGAATCTAAAGTTAAACAGTGTGAATTGATGATCAATTGTCTTACTGAAGAAACAGAAAGATTAAAAAAGGAGACTATTGAATTGAAGATGCACAAGAATGTGGAAATAAAGAGAACAACAAAGCAAGGAACTCTTATTCAGGAATTGGAGGCATCACTTGATAGAAAGGAATCCTCCATCAAAGAACTGCAAAGTAAATTATCATAACAAAAGGAGGTCATGGCTCACCAGCATAACGAGATAAACCTGCTCAATGAACGGCTAAACAACGAAGCACAAAGGCTAAAATCATTGGAGCAGGAGAATGACAAGCTCAGTGAAGAAATTTATGTTTTAAAGTCTAAGTCGGGCCACGATGACAGTTTCAAGTCGAATATGCTTTTGCAATTGACAGACAAGTTGGGCATGTGCGATATCTATGCACCAACTTGAGGGGGAGTGTTGAAATATCTTTCTATATGTTAAGATATCCCATATAATAGTAGGAAATATCAAATATTAGAAACTAGTAAGATATTAGGAACTAGTAAAATTAGAAACTAGTAGTATTGTAACTCTACAAATAGAGTCTTATATTTCTTTTGTAAACCATCAAGAAATAAAACAAGTTATTTGATCAATTTCAACTGTGTGTAGTTACCGAATATGACCTTCTCATCATCATTTGCACTACCTTCTGAAATAGATAACAATTGTTGTCGTACATCAACATTACTTTTTTCCGAATATCTTCTCAAAAGTGTGCGTAAATGTGTCGTTCCGTTCTTACTTTCTGCCTTAAGTTCGACTTGCAATGCTGACAAATAGTCGAACATTTCCCATCCTCTACTACCTTCTCAAACTCATTCCAAACTGAAGAAGTCACCTTTCTCTTCAAGTTTGTCTTCATGGGTGAAACTTTTGTTGAGTTGACAGACGGTTCTTGCGTTAAGTCTACACGGGTTTCATTAATTGGACTAATAAGTATTGGCTCAATTACTGGCGATGGTTGTTGTTGTGAATTTTCTGCCATGAGTATCTGAAAAATAGAAACCATAATTAAATTAATTAAACAACTTTAAATATTATAACAAATTTGCTGGTATGAATGCAATCAAATAGCTTTATAGAAAACTCAGCTTCAAAAAGTGGTAGGAATGGGATGATCTAAACTTGAATAGTAAACTACAAGTTATTAGAAAATATCAAACTAAATCCTTTCTTATGCAAAGTGAATCATTTTTGGGTTTCAAATAGGTAACCATACTGAACTTTTCCTTACAAAACCTGGCTAAATAATTGGTCTTTAATCAAATGGTTTATCTTCAGGTCTAAAATTTTTTCATCAAGTAAATAAATAAGAACTGGAAACAACTTAACTCTGAAACGTAGTCGGTCTTTCGAGACCCTTTCTTAGCTTAGTTCCATGTACCCGTATGAAGGAAGAGTGACAATGGAATCATTCTACTCTTTTGGAAGATACAATGCTAAGGCCAAAGGAAAATTCAAGTTTTTTTTAATGAAAGATGTGATATCTTTACTTTGCTTAACATGACATCCCAACTAAGTTGATACCTCATGCAGTCATCTAAACTTATATGAAGAAATTTCATTTACATCTTTATGGACATAAGGTAAAATAAAGTTAGGTGCGACGTTCCACCAATTAGCATTTCCCGATGAGCATCCTTCATTTGACAGCCAATCAGCCACAACATTTCCTTCTCTGTAAACATGAGAGATTCGAAACTCCATATCTCTAATCCGAACTATTATGTTTGTTCAATGGTTTCTCAGACGCCAAGGAACTATTGAGGTGTTGCGAAATGCATGCATAACTAACATAAAATCGCATTCCAACCCGATCTTCTTCCAACCCATATTTCATGCCATATTTAAAGCATGTACTACTGCCATCAATTCTGAGTAGACCGAATTTTGAATGCCCAAAGGTATTGCAATACAACCTAATACAAAACCTCTATTATTCCTAAATATCCCTCAACAACTATAACCCCTGGATTACCTCTCGACGAACCATCTGTATTGACTTTTACCCAACTGTATAGAGGCATGTGCTAGTCAGCTTGTATAACTTTAGGAGCTTTTCTTGGGAGACCTGCCACTTTAAAATAACAAAGAATGGTAGTTTCTCTAACTGAATTTTGCATAGAGCTGCTAACCAGTCTCCCAGAATCAAAGGTAAGTCGACAAATGATCGGGATTACTGTCGATAAATATAGGCTTTCGACCTGTTCTAAGAAGCCAGCCGTGAAGACTCCTTCAATCAATTTTGAGCCAGTTGAATGCTTGATATTACGAACAAATACAGAACCGACCCAAGCCCAAAGCATTGAAGCATATGTGCATCTATAAAATAAATGAGATATACACTCAACCATCAGACCACAGAGAGAACAACGAGATGCTAAGGAGCAACCCATTTTCATAAGTATGTCTTCAGTGGGAAGAATGTTATGCATAACTCTCCATACTAAGAGCGACCGGCGAGCGGGTACATATTTTTGCCATATTCTCTTACCCCAGGAGCATGTTGAATGGTGAGGATGCATAAAGTCATACGCATCTTTAAAACTTAACTCACCTGAAGGCAGCAAGTCCAAAACTAACTTGGCTTCATATTGTGTGATGGGAATAACCATATCATTGATTTGCCTCACCAAGTTCGGAAAACTTACGTCCATCATATTCGGAATAGACCAATTATGGGATTAATGAAAATGATATTGTAGATCTGAGGCGACTATGAAGTGATTCTGGAATTCCTAACATTTCAACTATGGTGTAGTCGAGCCATCGGTTACAAAAAAATTGATTCATGTACCATTCCCAATAACCCACCTTGAATGAAGAGAAATAATACCAATTTTATCCTTTAATCCTGGCTAAATTGAGGAGCATTTATATGAAAAAGTAAATATTCCAGACAGACAAAATCGAGCTCCCATTCATCTAGTCCACTAAGCCGAGGTAGATGTCATTCGACATGCTAATCTAAGCAAAGCCCCTTCATTCGACGCCAATATGTGTTTGTTACCAACACCCCCTTCCTCAACTGGAATGCAAAGTTTATGCCAGACAACCGCTACTGACTTTGATTTTGAGATGTCACCACTCTAAATAAAATTGCGAATCCATAGATTTAGCCGAGAGAGCATGCTGCGAGGCCAAGAATATATTGAGAAAGAGTATACCAACATACTTAAAATAATTGAATTAACCAACTTATCTGTCCCAAAATCGACAGAGTTTTACCTTTCCAAGCACTAAGTTTGAGTTTTACTTTGTCTAGTAATGGCTGAAGATGAATTTTCCGAGATTTCCCTTTAAATATAGGGATGTCCAAATAAGTGAAAGGAGAAGTGCCCAATGTTACGCCCAGAATAGATGAGACAATGGGGGTCCTGTATCTAGCTGTAGACCCAATGAGAAATAAAGATTTTTCTTTACTGACCACTTGACAGGAGGCCGTCGCATATTCCTCAAACTAAAGTAAAAAAGCCTATAGATTATGTCGTGTACCACGAAAAAAAACCATAAGATCATCCGCATAAAAAATATGTGACGGAGCTGGACAACCTCTAGGTGAAGAAATCAGGTTCAGTTTACCATCATGAACTATTTGAGTGATACCCCGAGATAAAACATCTTCTGCGATGCAAAACAAGAGAGGTGACAGAGGGTTCCCTTTACGAACACCTCTAGAATAATCGAAAAACCCTATAGATCTCCCATTAACGTTGACTGATAGTTTGGCAGAATGTAGAATCGCTAAGATCCAAGATACAAAGGTCTCTTCAAAACCAAACTGCCAAAGAACTGAAAGTAAAAAAGACCATTCAAGCGTATCAAAAGCCTTCTTAATATCAAACTTGATTGCCAAATTTTCACCATAACTCTGATGATTTAAAATATTAAAGCATTCAGATGCTAAGCAGGTGCAGTCTGATATTTGTCTTCCTTTTATAAAACCTCTTTGATTTTCTAAAACGATCTTAGGAGTGATTTCTCCCAACCAGCCAGCTAAGATTTTACATACAATCTTGTAATGAAAATTTTTCTAGTGCAATGATCTAAAGAGTTCAATACGATCTCCATGAGTAAACTTTGTGATCAAAATTAATAAATTAGAGTTCATATTACGCAGAATCCACCCTATTTGAAAAAACTGAAGCACTAATTCGAATACATTTATTCCTACTATACCCCAAAAATGTTTAAAAAACAACCACCAAATCCATCAAGCCCAGGTGCACTCTGAGCATCCATACTAAAAACTCTTTCGCGAAATTTGTTCTAGAGATGGCGACATAGTCACCCTGTCATTATATGAGTCGTCTACCAAACGCGGTATAACTTTAGAAATTAAATCTGAAGTGCCTAGTGCGGCCTTGGTCGAGTATAAACTTTGAAAAAGTTTCACTATATGATCTTGATTATCAGATTCAGAAACCAAAATATTTTCACCATCTTTAAGCAAACTGATTTTATTGCGAGGCCCTCTAATAATGGTTGATATGTGAAAAAATAGAGTATTACGATCCCTTTCTGCTACCCACTTCACTCTAAATTTCTCCTTCCAAAACTTTTCTTGAGTTTGTAATGTCGTTATGACTGCACGTTGAGTTGTACACTCTTCCTCATGTAAATCATCTGAGTACCCTTCACTATCAAGACGAGCTTGAATTGTTGCTAAATTATTTGTGTTTCTTTAACTGCTATCTGTATATCTCCAAAAACATTTTTATTCCAATCTTTTAGTTTAAATTTACTACCTGCAATTTTTTCTTAGAATAAACATTGTACAACCATAAAATGTCTGATTCCAGACGTCAGCTACTAAATTATGTAAAGTATGATGCTCTAATCACATAGACCGGAATTTAAGTCTAGAGGGGAAGGATTGCATTGGTGTTCTGCAATTAGAAGAAAAAGATATTGAGCAGAGGATACCAGGTTCAAAGTGCAACAGTCAGTAGATGTCCAGAATGAGCGTCATGCCAAGTTACAAAGACTACGATCCAGTCTCATCTCAATGTGTCTGCTGCCACGTTGATCGTTAGTCCAAGTGAACCAAGCTCCTCTCGTGTCCATGTGCATCAGGTCATAGGTATCTGCCATAATTCTGGAACCTTCACAGGATAAATGCATAAGAAGCTTTCCACCATTTTTTTCATGAGAACCCAACATTGCATTGAAGTCACCTATAATATTCCACGATCCGTCAAAACCTTGATCAGCTTCATTAGCCAAGTCCATCCAAAGATCTCTTCGTGTTATATAGTTAGTACTTGCATAAACTGCAGTAAAACGAACAGGTGTACCAACCACTACAATCTCTATTGTAACCTGTTGACGAGAAAATGAGACTATAGAATGCGAAATGTTAGTAGCACAAATACCCCAAATTGATGGAATGGATGGGGAACAATTATTAAAAATAAAAGGTTGCATTTGAATTGAACTCCAAAAATTACTATGAATTGAATCTTCAAGTATATATACATATATTATCCATCTAGAGATGCCAAACAATTCTCTTCTACAGTATCAATTTCATAAGTATATGCAGTTATGGACCTTGAACTTGAGTTTATCTCTATGCCAACTGACTTATGAGCCTGACAGTTAAACTATCCTAAGCATCATAGGCCAATGATAAACCTTAAAATAAATAACAGTAAGTACTAATTTGTCTGAACATTTGGATTGAAGTTAAGATGAAAAGTAGCTTGGAGCAAAAAATCTGACCTCAAGAAAGACCAATTTCTGATGACTGAAAAGATGAAGCAATTAACTGAATTCCGAAATGTTCATCAACTTCAAGAAACCTTCAAAATAGAAGAAGAAAGGAAATAAAATAATGGAAGTGCTCAACTTTAAGATTCGTACCTCAAAGATAATTTTACAAAATATGTGATGCTTCATCTATTAACAAAGAGAAAATCAAATAAAAATAAATAGAGAGAAGAATGGTTAATAATAAAACATGGTACCAGTTGAAAGGGTGCTTAATTCTTTTGGGTTGAGTAATTGATTTTTCACTTTCTTTCTTTTGGGTTGGCCTCTTCATAGGTTTCTTTGTAAAATCTCTGTGGAATACATTCTCTAGGGAATGCATGCGTCTTTGTAAAATCTTCAGGAAATATTTTTCTACGAGGAATACAGAAAAAAATTTCAATTTACAAAATAGACTTTAAGTAAGAAAATTTTATTTTGAGTCCTTCCCCCTCTTTCTTCTTCTTTGGAGAAAAACTAATCCACAACCTCTAGCCAAATTTTTTGTTCTTCTTTCTACATCACTTCACTTGCTTATTTTTCTCAAATCTCAAACCCCTAGAAATCATCAAACAAAATCTATTAAAACTCTTAATACATCTTCCATAGGGTGTTCAAAGCAAGTTTCTTCATCCATTAATCCTCCCCATATTAAATCCTAAGCCTGAAACATATTATTCATCATCTATAAACATATTAAGTTAATATGTTCATTATATTTTTAGAGTTTAGTGGTTAGAAGAAAAAGAAGCTTTGGAGAAGAAGATGAAGGAGTTTAGGGTTTAGATCCCTAAAAAGATTTTGTTTAAGTTTGTAAAAGTTCCTTCTAAATTCTTTTATGGGATATTCTAAAAGTTTAATTTTTTTTAATTTCAAATTTGGAAGCCCCTATAGCAACAAATATAACCGGGGCGGGTTTCACGAACCAATTCCGTACTCGCCCGAACCCGATAATTTTTTTTTATTTTATACCACCCTCGACCCGTTTAATAAACGAGTCGATAAACCCGTTTCATTAAGAGTGGGTTTGGAAGAAAACCCATCTGGTTGGATCGAATTGTCACCCCTAGGGAAGATGACTCATTTTGTTTACCATCATTATTTATCATAATGTTTTCTACTATTAACACAATTTATTTTGTATTAACAATGTTATATCTTTCGTATCCATAAACATCATGATACAAGCAATTAACACAATTTATTTTGTTTTAACAAAAAACAGTTAATGTACCATAAATATTTTACCATTCGTTCAACATTTCCCATAATATATGATACATAATTGATTTTGTATTCTTCATAAAGCTTTATGTTACCATAATAATTCATTTTATATTGTTAGTTTTTTTTTTTTTTGATCCAAGGGAAACATATCCATTAAAAGTGATAAAATCACAATGATACAAGGATAGAAATTGTAATTACTCTCCTCTGAAGACTTCATGAGAGTTACATACCTTTAAATGCAAAGTGCCTCACGAAGGGAAAGAAATTGGACTAGACACTGACACAAAGGATCCTAAAGATCCGAGAATAGAGACCCTAAAGGTCTAACAAAAGGATCCTAAAGATCCGAGAAAGGGGACCCTTAAGGTCAGACAACAACGAAATTATTATACTAATAATATCACAACAAACAAAAGAAAAACTAAATTTACATCCCGTCGCTTTCGCCGGAAATCCACCGATGTCGCCGGAAAACCGCTATTGTCGCCGGAATACCATCGCTAGAGAACTTCTTTCATCGTCGGAAACCGTCGCCTTCACCGGAGAACTTCTTCATCACCACCACCATTCCTCCATCAACACGAACCGTATAGAATTTCACTTCCATTGGATAATTAGTATTTCAAATCCATTGGAGATTTAGTATTTCTATCCACTGTCATGAGATTACCAATAGAAAGGGTCGAAAATCGATTTGATCAAAATTTAAAATACAATAGTTGATGATTATACAGTCAAACAGGAACCAATTGATTTTGGGGGAAGAAGGGGAGGTTGAATCTCAACGCATCAATCACTGAGGCTGATCAACTGGTCTCGAAAGATTAAGAGAGAAACCCTAGAAATTATACTGGAGGGAGATAAACTACAAAGGAAGAAAGGGGATCCGGCGAAGGGAAGACCCTTCGCCGGAGAATCGAAAAACACCAACTTAGTAAAGAAGACGACTATCGAATCTGAGGGTTCAGATATGATTTTCACTCACGATGGAGTGGTAAGAGGTATAATCTTCCACCTTCGAGGTCAAGGATTTGAGGCACACGCTGAACAATACAAAAAAAAAAATATCCTAAGAGTGCGAAGGCATTTAGGTTCGTCATTCATCAATATAGTATAAACACAGGTTGCGGTTTCAAGTTTGTGAAGAATGATTTAAAGCGTGTCACTATGGTTTATCTTATAGAAGGCTGCAATTAACGAGTTCATGGTTGGTCGCTGTTAAAATGTAAATCCATGGTTGGACACCAGTGAAATGAAAAGGAAAAAATTTATTATTGTTATAGTAAAACACATTATGTTCCAAATTATTCTCATTATTGTTTATTTTTTATATAACTTTGAGTAATTAATATAAGTTTGGCAGATGAAAATATTTATTTTGCTGGCAACAAAATTTATATTTTTCAACTTGAAGTTTATTGGTTATTTGGTTGAAAATATAACATAACAGTGTGTGGTTGTTTGCAGAACCACATTTGTATATGAAAAACATACTTGAGTGGATGAAAAACACATTTGCTTCAAACAAAATAGATAAATTTCAATAACAAATTGTAGTTGTTAACAAAATTACATTGTTTATTAGTGAAAATATATCAAAAATTTTCCATTCCCATTTACAATCTAGTATAAACTGAATTGCAATCTGGTATAAATTTAAGCTCTCCAACCGCATCAACAGTGCGGCCTCCCATTGACTTCCCTTTTTTCCCTACAACTTGCCAACAACATGCAGAAAAAAAAAATGATTCAGCTCTCTGAAATGAAATCAACAGTATCCAATCAACAATTAACAATATTTATCTACCAAAATAGGTAATGTATGATAAAACACACCTATTGCGTCTGCAAATAAACATTTATTTTCGCTTCTTGGTATTTTTTTACTGTATAATAACGCACCATTTTGCATAAAAAATGTATTTGTTATTACAAAAATACATTTTACCACAACACCTTACCTCTTTTATCACTAACTTTGTACTCTTAGATTTTTTTTTTCTGAAGTATCAGCAACAGAAGGGGAACTTTATATAATAACATTACAAATAAATAAGAAATGCGTATTTTGCTATTACCATATTTTATTTTACGTTTGACAATAATGTGATTGAAACAATCAAGAACAAATAGACCACACAAAACGTATATTGTAGTATTATATTTTGAAAATGTTACAAGAAAATCATGTTTTTAATCATGAATGAAATCTTTTGTGCATCATCTATTTTCTAGACAACAAAAAGTACCTTTTGTCGTGATAGAGTATAGCAAAATCAATTTTGTATAGAGCAAAATATACACTGAAACAAAAAATATGACAAAAATACTAATGTGAATCCACATATATCAAAACATTATTATGAGTGGAAATCTCGTTTATAAATCCAAAGTGCTAAAGGACTAAAATCTATTTTTTTGAAAAGTTAGGACTCTGATCCTTTTTTGAATTTTCTTTTGGGCTTATCCCATGGACCCTTTTAAAAACTTGTGTATATACTTACTTGGCCTACTCTATTTTCAACTTCAAGTAACATACTTCAACAAAAAAAAAAAAACTTCAAGTAACATATTTTTCGAAATAAAAAATGTTATCATCATTTAAACAAATATAAACATCTCCCATTCTTGTGCCAGATAGATAAAATTAAGGGTTATAACTGAAGTTTTTATTCTAACTCAGATAGAAATGGTATGCGATATTGTCAATTGAACTGTACAAAAAAAAACCCTAAATTAAGCGGGCAATAAACGGCTAATGGAACAAAAACAAGTTGGTCATAGGAGTTTCAAACCCTAAATATCAAGAAGATAAAATTGGCCCTTAAAAGTTCAATTTGGAAAAAACTTCCGAATAAGAAGTGCCAGATACATTAGAGAGAGAGAGAGAGAGAGAGAGAGAGAAATAGAAACTCTTCTTCTAGTAAGTGTAAGTACATGTTCACTCTAACTAGGATTCTAACTAACAAGTTTAAAAGAGAGAGTGAATGAAATACTCCCTTTAAATTCTAATCCAACGGTTGAAGAAAACCCTAGTTAAATTGGGTAAGAGATTAACGGCTGATATGAACTGAAGCAAGCTGGTAGTGGGTGTTTCAAACCCACGCGATCAAGAAAATAGAAGTGACCGTTAGAAGTTGAACTCCATAAAATTAGAAACTACAGATAGATATAAACAGAGAGAAATAGAAAGTATATAAAGACATTAGCATCCGATTGATTCCCACTACCAAATTTTAGAAACTACAGAGAAGAAAGAGGAAAAATTAGAAAGTCTGAATTCGGATTATATAAAGAGATTAGCATCCGACTGATTCCCATTACCAAATTTTAGAAACAACAAATCCTGGAGAAGTAAGAAACAGGAAAAATTAGAAGTTCTCCAAATAGTTTTCGACCTGAATTTGGATTTCTAGTTGTTCTATCAAGAAGAAGATTAGCCAAAAGTTCAGAAGAAGAAGAAGAAGAAGTTTTTGAAGCATGGGTTCTGATTCGATCATGGGTTCTGATGCAATTAAGTTTTTGAATGGTTCTGATTATATAAAGGCTGAATATGTTGCTTCCATGCGTTATCATGAACAAATAAGAAAAGCAAGGAAAAATTATGGACATATGGATATTGCGGAATTCGAATCAAGAAGAAAGGAAATCGAAAAAATTCCAGTTCGGGGTTATGACTTCAGCAGAAAAGGCATTGAACAAAGAAAAAGGTGTGTTGCTGCCCTACATAAAGCTGTCGAGTTGGAATCACTTCGATATAGAAGAGGTGAAAACCCCAGACCTAGAAGTGTTGTTGCCAATGACTATCTTCAAGCCTGGCGTAGTGGAAAAAACGAAACAACTACTCAAGGCAATAAAAGAACTAGGTCTAATGACGATCAATATGATGATTCCGACCCTATTGTCGAGATTCCTCACAGAGCAAGAACGAAGAAGAAGAAGACCATACATCCATCGCCGGTACCAGAAGAAGCAGGTGCAGCACCACCACCACTAAGAATAAGAGTAAGATTAGCAGCACCAACAGTACAAGTAACACCACCACAACTACAAGTACAA
>BEHA01001761.1:370466-381022 GCA_002897215.1 Eschscholzia californica subsp. californica
AGTAGCTCTAATATTTTAATTGGTGTCTAACTTTGTGTGAATATTAGTATTTTCATAGTTCTTTTGATTGTTTATTACATTCATGCAATTAATCTTTGATACTTAATCGAAGTTGTTTAGTTAATGGAATTCTTTTAACCCATTCTTAATTAGATAAATTCTCTTCAAGTTAATCCTCAAAAGCTCCCATTTGAAATTTAGCTCTATTACAGTGAAGTTAAAGGGCTAATTCTTGTTACATTCTTGGTATATATTTATACTGTTAGACCACAAAAGAACTAGTCCCTCACCACAGTCTTGGGCCGGGACTGAAAATAGATTAATGAGACCAAAAGATCTAATAAAATTAAAATTAGAAAATCTAGTTTTTGATAAAAACACCAAATCTGGTTTGGTTGAAGCGAGGAACTACTAGAGTGTTTCCTTTGTCGGGTCGTTCCCTAATCTCCAACTATTCCAAGCGTAAAGATTCAATGATACATTTGTACAAAAAGAGATGGTTCCAAGTTCCAACAAAAAATTATAGACCATCTAAGATAAACCATTCTAACTGTAACGATGTTATAATAGATACTTGAAGATAACAAAAAGAGATTCTTTTAAAATGACAAAAGAAGGTAACGTAGAAGGGAAACCAACTCATTGAAAAGCATTGAAGTACCCTTTCTAGTTATGTACATAGGATTGATATAGGTCATTAACAAAGGAAGAAATATCAAAGGCTTTTACAAACAAAAGAAAAAAAGGGACGTCCGAGTTCTTGATTGAGTCCGACGTATTTGTCACCGAGTTCTTGATCAAGTCCAACTTACTTGTCACCATTGATTCCGAAGATACGAACCTTGTGCATATTAGGGAACTTGGCAACGACCAAGACGAATACAGCAAGTGTGTTGAGGAAAAGGATAGGTTGTTGGTAGTCAGTTGTGTGTGAGGCCATCAAGTATCTGCGAAAAACACAAATGCTAGCTATGATATCTAATATTGGTAGAAGTTCAAAAATCAGTGTTACCCATTTGTTAATTCAATCTAATACTTCTATGATATTCAAGATCCTTTTTTTAACATGTAAAACATGATAAATCGATAACCCAGATAAAAACTTGTGATATATATGTATGGACATATGGCAAGATACTACATCAACTCCATCCTCTAGGTCATGGATGGGAAAAAAATGTAAGCCAAGGAACTTCTGCTTTTCCAGCCTGCAACATTATAACCTCATAGAGACAACTGACATGTTCTGAGAACCGATAAATTATATATGGAAAATTTTGAGCGTTGCTTAGCAAATCATCAGTAAAAAAAACTCCAAAAATTGACGACTGAGATTCTAACAACGAAGATAGTAATTTGGGTATACTTACAGTACCACTGGTACGACAGTCAAAAATTTTCTGTTCCGAGTTAGCTGCTTCCCGCTGTCGATTTGCTCCCACCAGGTCAGACCATTATACATTCCTTGGTCTTCAGAAAATGGAGTTCCTTTCATCCAGTGGAAGAAGTAATAAGTGACCTGAAGAAAGAGCCCCATAAATCATCCATAGTGGCAATAAAAAAACTCAACTAATAATGAATGAGAGGTGTAACGAAGTTCCCAGACAACCAAATTTTGTTAGCTTTAGTGACTTATTCTCCACCATTTTACCAAAAAAATGGAACAGCTTTACTCTTCCCATAAAAAGAGCAGATGGATCTAGGCGTTTTGTATAAAAAGCTCAAACCATTAGTAGTTAGCCCCTTGTTAAAATATAACCCCATTCTGCTTATTTGACTCAATTTGTATATGATATACATGTTTCGCATTCTAAACTATACAAGACTGAGAGTGGTGGTATTTCGTCCAATTAGGATCTGCATTTTGTTGCTTCATGACTCGATTTGATAATTACTACTATTTGTCAAAAAGTGCACGCATCAAAGAGATCAACCATTTTTATATAGAATGATTCAAAGCATATGGAGCTCAAATTGGCTATTTGTTTCTAAACACTAAAATCACATTCGGGTAATTCTCAAACTTCGAGTTCCAAAAAGCACTTTGCTCAGGCGTCCTTGTGCAACCCATCACACAACGACGAGAACAATTCAATTTCGATCACTTCCTAACAAATGTCTAATATCCATATTGACAAACCTATTGGTTTCTGTTTGTGCACATACATCATTGTCATCTAATCTATGGGTAATCATATTCTGATTAAGAAACCCCCAAATTAGCTTAAACGAACGAAAAGATACTATACCAATACTAGATCAACTCCCAAGTTTTCACTTTTAACAAGCTCCAAAGTTTTCTTACAATTGAGAAAAAAAAAAGAGTATAGGCAATGATATGAACATTTTACATTCTTCAAACAATAGAAAAATAAGGGGTACCCAAACCAACAATAGAAGAAAATAATTGGAACCCAAATTCAGTAACAAAACCTAATAAAAAAAACCTATATTAACCGATTAAAAACCCAAATAAGATAAGCAATTAACAACAAAGAGATCAAATCATGCACCAAAAAAAACCCTAACCCTAAAAATAAAAATCATTTGACACACATATCTCAATCAACTACAATTTGCATGTAAGAAACAATCAAAATTAAGAAAGAATAAGAATTCAAGGAAATCGAAGGGTGAGAGAATCTTACAACGAAATGAGAGAGATTAACAATAGTCCAAGCCATGCCAGGTGTACAATTGAAGAGAGATAAAACCACAAGCCATGAAAAGAAAAGGATCAATATATAAGTAGTCCAAACACCAGGATACATAAACCACTCCGTGTTCTTATTCAGATCTGGTGGTGGTATTGCTTGTACATACAATTTCGCCATTATCGTTCGTCGATCCTCTCTTTATCTATTCTAATCGACAAAATTTTAGTATAATAATTAACCAGTAAAAGAAAGATCAGAACAATTCGGAGAAGACACGATGAGAGACAGAAGATAGAGAGAGAGAGAAAGTGAAAGAGTTGTTGAATTAAACGGAGCTTTTCTAGTGAGAGAGAGAGAGAGAGAGAAAATAAATGAAGATGAAGAAGAAGAAGAACTAGAAGTTTCGAACCGATAACCAGAAAAGAGACATCGTTGATATTTTATAGATTAAGTTACCAAAATGCCCTTCACATTGATTATATGAGCATGCGGATGGCAGCCATTGGATTTTTTATAGAAAAAATTGGAATTCCCTCATCCAATATTACGATATCATAGATTGAGGATTGATTTCCTCGGGAACTTTTAGAGTATATGTCAACAACTTAAACCACTTGGACAACCAAGTGTTGACAGAAGCACTTTCTATCATGACATTTATCCGCAATGTGCGGCAAAAACGAAAATGCTAAATGGATCGAAATATGAAGGCAAATCACAGGCCGGACATTTATGTGGTTAACTCCCACGATGTCTCAGTCACTTAGGCATTCGGGCCCAACATTTATGTGGTGGACTCCCATCGGATGGATCCTATTGAGAGAGATGTCTCAGTCACTTCGGCATGTAGTCGACCCTATTTGGGGCCATTTAGCATGAGAACTATCACTCAAACCACATGCAAAAACAATACTAAAACTGTAGCTATAAATGCTTTCGTAAGGATCATCGAAACTCGAAAGTGAGACAAAATTTCAATAGTGTGTCATAAGCCTTGCATGGACGTCTCAGATAAGAGACTCGGAATCTTGCATAAAGAGACAGACGAGAAAATAGCTACAAAAGACTAGCTAAAACTAATTGCAAAGTGTCGCGAAATTGCGTACAAAGTGTCCTAAGTTATAAACCACCACCAGATGAACTATCAACTATGATGATTAAGGAGTTCCTCATCAAACCGAGTTGGGCAAACCCTAGAAAATCTCTTCTTTCATGATGAACACTGAAAAAAAGTTGTTAATCAATTGCTACATACCTCTACCGATTTCTAAGTACGGAACGAGAGACCTCTATTTTTGACCTCATGATCTGCCCATTGACGTGTTTAGGTACGGCGTGTTAAACTATTCACCCATAATATTCCTTCAAGTCTTTCGGAATATGTTTTTCATATCCTATGAATATGGAACAACATAGTTTGATATACCACCTAACCTAACACATACACATCAACTACCACTTCAAATGGTCAACTGATGTTGTTGATCTGCATTACTTTCAAAGCACTTTCCATAAAACTACTAAATAATTCAACAACATTTAATCAAGGAATCTCATACTCATGCTAATAATTTTTGTTAAAAATGGTTTCATGAAGGGCCAAAGCCAACTAATTTTATAAGAATAGAAGTTGGATACATTTAACTATCAAAGAGCAACAGTAGCATTACCGACTTCGTCGAAACCAACCATCAATCTTCTCTTTGAGGACTTGGTTCTATAACACCAAACCTCAAGGGCTTCACTCAAGTCTGGAAAATTTTCCTGGTTGGTCTGAATCCAGTCGGAAAGAATGTCAGCTTGGTCATTTACTGGCAACCCTAGCACTATCGAGATCATAGCCTTTTCGATATTCTCGCATGAATCATCAGCCATTTTATATGGAAAACCCAACTCTTCGTTACCTTCTGAATCCAATAGAGGCTTCATTTTTCTAATATATGGAAGCCATGTCTTCAAGAACTGAATCCGGACTGGCACTGGAAGACTCACCTTTCCATAACCGATAGCTTCCAAAACCTTTCCTGTGACTTCTATTAGCTTCCCTTTCAAACCCCATAAGACGGAGTCGAGTTTCTCATCTTGAATTATCCCCAAGAGATGATCTGAAATCTGAATCCAACGAGAAACGAAATCCAGCGATAGATTCATCTTGGTGAGAATGGTATTCATCCACTCCAAGTCCAACACACTCTGCATGATCTTGTTCTCAACTTCTACGGATAAAGGATTGGATTCCTGCAGAAGAGAGCTAAATTCTTTCTCAAATACAGGAAACATATCCGGAACACCCAATTTTACCTCGGCCTTTATTTCATCATCAACTTTGACCAATGGGCCATCTTCATCTTCCAGTAGTATGTATTCTATCTGTTCCCAAGCAGAAGTTTTTAGTTCAACTAAGAGAGGAGAAGTTCTGCTTGTGGACATGAGAAAACGAATAGCAGAGAGGAAAACATTTTTCCTGGCTTCAAGATCTACGGGTTGTATTCTAGCTAATATAGGTTCGGCTAATGAACCCAATCTTCGAACTATTTTCAAGATTTCTCCTTCTTCCTCATCTTCCCAAGGAACAGCTTCAAGATACTGAATGCAGATCTTCGAGATTTCTTCACAATGTAAGCTAACTGCTACCTGAAGAACACCAAGAGCTATTCTGACAGAATCTAATGGATCAAAGAGTGAATCTTCAGAAACATAGAGCATCCTCAAAAGCTTAACCACGAATTCATAATCAAGTTCTAAACATGGAAGCTCGATAAAGTTGTTAGTGTTAGGATGAGAGAGTCGATCAGCAAAAAACTTGCTTTTCTTGATTAGAATGAATGAGTGACAGTGGAAATTTTCACGTCTTCCTTCTCTGTTTCTCAACTGAACAATAACGTCAGTATTACTCGGATCACCAAGTTTGTAGGTCTTGGAAACCCCAGCTTTGTCCATGTGTCGAATGAAGGAATAGATTCATGCTTTATGTCCCTCAAACTGGAGTACCTGAGAATGAAAATGAATCTAGTCAAATCCCAAAGCATAAATATAAGAAGATGAACCGAAAAATATTGAAGTAAAACGAACTGACGGTCTGAGTCTAGTGCTTGTCCTTTTATGTGATCTAACGATGCGAAACAACCCTTAAAACAACTACAAATTTGAAGGAACTGACCCTAGACGTTTATAACCATATATCGACTTCGTCTCACTTTTGAAAAAAAAAACTAAGAAACCTAATACCAAAACCTAGTGCATAAGCCTGTGGAATCACTCAAGAAAATGTTTACTCATTGGACACTTTGGCAACACCTTCAATAGTTCCTACTTTCTTAGACTATTAAGTGAATCTAAGCAGTTTTCGTAACTAAAATGGTTACTATTTATGATGAAACACATTTAAAACGCAACTTAAGGGGATTGTGTAAGAATAACCAGAGTAGTTACCAATCCAAGAACAACCTAAAGTAGTAGAAACACAATCCCACAAGAATTCATATCATTGTCATCAAAAACCAAATTATACTACCACACTACATAATTAGGGCAAACCTAAGCACAAAGTAGCATTTCTATATAAAAATGTTTTTCCACTTTATTGTTCTATACTACTAAAACTGACTATCTCAAGGTTTCACCATTTATCTACAAGGATTTTGAGTGAGAGAAGAAAAAGTAATTTCTTCCCAATTTACTCAGTTTCCAGCTAAAAAGATACAACTATAACAATACTACTTCTTAATGAAAATTAAAGAAAAAACAAGTAATTAAATCATCAGATTTCAGCAAAGATTGGGTTAAAAAAAACAATTAGCAACTGAAATTATAAATTTCATACCTGTAATTAGATCCACATAGTAGCTTTTTTGTGTGAAGATTAAGAGAAGACGAACCCTAGATATTTTCCCCAAAAGTTCTGAAGAGAGAGAGAGAAAGAACAAGAGAGAAACGACATCAAGACAGTAAAGTGGGAGAAACAGGAACAGGAGATAGAAATCTGACCGTTCATTTTATTCACCTAGACAAATCTCATGATTGTTAAGGGCATTATTGAGGGTCCGTTTGTTATCTGAAGAGAAAGGAAAATGATATGTCCCCCGAAAAAAGGTACTGTAACTGAAATCTTTCGATTTCTCTCTCCATCGTCTATCGATATCTTTTTTTCGGTTGTCCTATCATTGTTACAAGAAAAATGCCTTATGGAGCTGGATATCGCATGCTTCTCGAATTTGCTTTTCCCTCGAAGAAAATACTGATACCGCAAATTTTGCACAATCAAGGAAATTTGAGCATTTTGACATAAGGATGTTACATTGTTGATATCTATCCCCTGTCACATGATATAATAGATTCCTTTACATATAACCTGTCTATACAACTTTTTTAAGGGTTTCCACCTTCAGGTTCTGATGTTACAGTTGGTTAAATCCAAAGGAATGCATAAAAAAAATTTCTGCCATTGATAAACTCAGTTGATCTCTAAGGACTCAAGTACACGACGAGCTTGGATATGTAAAGCTGTTTGTCGTTGCTCTGGATCCAGGGTCGACCCGAATTGACTTGCTGCCCATATAAGCGATGCAGATCTCTCGCCCAAAAGTCGCCTTATATCATCGTGTACACGCATCTTCGGAGGTCTTTCTCTGCTGTTTAGATGCCCAATGAATAGCAGCAAGAACTCCCCACACTTTAATCTGGATAAAAGAGAAAGTTTTCAGTGATTTGTGTAGTAGAACCAGATATTGAATCTGGGCAATAACAAAAACACATAATCTTGAATTACCAAAAAACAAAATGATGGAGGAAAGAAGACAGCCGTGATGTCGTTGTATCATGTGTCATACCACAAAATTTAAGCCAAGTACTCGGTCAAGTTAACCATGTCAGCAACTAATCGTTATTTGTGTGAACCAAATGGTTCCAAGAAACATGCAGATATTTTGAAATCTGGCAATGGTTCAATAGGGTGTCTAGAAATATTCAGCTCCATCCAAGAGGTATCGTATATGATATTTTCTTAATTGTGAGAAACATCAGACAATAATATTGAGCCTGAGAACCCTTCATTCCTTTCAATCTCTTTGAAATTCGAAGCATTGACTTCGAACTGGTTCGGTCGTTAATTTGTAAAGCAAATAGTGGGTAACAAGTAGATGGAGGCAGATACCATTTTCTTTCTTCTCCTTTTTTGCGCCAATCAGTTAGTCCATATAATACAATTTTAGAATATTAGCAACAAAACAGTGTGCGTTATGTTCATGTAATCATGTTTGTTTATATTTTAGGAAATATTTAGATTTTAGACCTTGTAATAGAACCATAGTTTCGTAATTGTTTGAAGTGAACATGTAAATCATGTAGAAACACTTTCACTCGGTTTAAGCGGAACCAACGCGAGGACCTAACTAATAAGGTTTTCATTGGTATAATATAATTTTCATTCCTCGCAGACACAAAAAGGTACAAGATCTAGCAGGAGACAGGAGGAATAGACAAACAAATATAAGAGTAGTAGCTAAGATAGCTAACCTTATGTTGTCATCCATTTGTTTGTCCTTAATGAGCCTTGCTACTTTGTCAATACCACGGCATGCTTCAAATTCCTGCAGAGGAGATTGAATTCATTTCCTAAAATTTTAAATGAAGTGAAAAGACTATGGAGAAGAACAAGTCGTAAACTCTCTATCTCCCTCTTGATGGACTTTCTCACTCTAAATCAAGGCCTTTGGTTCCCCTTTAGGTCTGGGCTAGGCTTGCTTTTTTAGGTGGTTGTATCATTTTTGTATCGATAATATGCTATTCAGTGTACTGCAAATATTAGAAATAGGTTTCTCGCATCCATCTGGATTACATTAACAATAACGACCAATTTGGACCTACACGCTTTCCTTTCTTTTTTCCAAACATGAGGTCACATCCATTTCTTTCTGTACAAAGTCTAGAAGAAGAGAACAAAAGAAAAAGTGACTGGTTTGTAGTCTATGGAACGAAGCTCATAGGTGTTCAAAGAGTCCAAATGTGAATATACGATCAACTTATCAACGTAATGTTTTCCCACTCATTTGCTTACATCGTTTCATTAAGCATTGTATCTTCCATTACAATTTCTTACACGTATAAATAACAATACCTTCTGACGAACCAAAGGTAGAAATGTGGAAGCATTGCGAACATGATAAATCTTTTAGGTCAACATTTTAGCTAGAACTCTATCAAATTTTTTCATTAATAATTACTTGACGTGGCCAACTAGATTAGATGAGCTCAAACACAACTAACTAATATTGTGCTTAAATTTCCTACTCCAAACTATTTCTAATTAATAGAGTCTTGAGTTTTGATAAAACAATGCAGTAACGAACATATGTTCCGACTTCCGAACTATCTAAATAAAAACATACTTACCATCTGATTAGCCGAGGAATCTAACATTATAGAGATAAATGCATCTAAGCATGCTCCTTGCTCAAGAATTCCTCTAGTAGACAGTATATTTGTCAATACCTGCATTTTGATCAGAACAACATTAATCCAAGAAACGCGTAATATCATCAGGATATGATAAATTTAGGAAGTAAAGTAACTAAACCAGAATTTTTCTCACCTTGATTGCATTGAACTGATGAGCCAAAGCTGTACTTCCAACATGTAGAAGACAACATCCTTCTAAAACTCTGAGGGCAAGCGCGATTTCCGTATCCGTTGACGGACTGGTAATTTTGATAGGCTCCACAGAGAATATATGATCTAAATTTGGTATTTGTTCATCTTTGGATTGCTTAAATGAGTGTTGAAACAACACAGGAACCACTATTATGCCACACAAAGATCGAAAGTCAGCCCTTTAATAGTAACTAATCACACTCAAACATTAGACAAAAAATAATCAAAATTAGGCAAAAACTAGGAATTGATTTCAAGGGTTGGGTAACAATAATTATGCTCCAGATTAGCTCTATTCTATCTAAATTGCAAAAGGGTAAGTCGATTTCAATCAAGTGGTTCCAACAAAGAAACTTGTAATGCCAATCCAAAATTAACCCTAATTCTCACAAAATTGCAGTACAAAATGCAATCCAAAATCAGCCCTAGTTCTCAATAAGAATGCAATCCCAAAGTAAGCCTTAATTCTAGCTAAAATGAAATTAATTCAATCGGATCCCTATGTGGAAAACCAGAAGGAAATCAACATTGCATAGACATGACAAAATGAATCAAGAGAGAGAGAAAAAGAGAGACCTTGAAGTTGAGGAAGGGATTGGCTATGGGAGAAGAGACGAATAGCGGAATCAGATTCAGCAACGGATTGAAGGAACTTAAGGAGATTACGAAGACCACGAACACGAAGGAAGGAGAACTCAGCACTGGCATCTCTTAAGCCAGTACGAAGAGCTAGGGTTACTTCTCTGTACAACCTTTGTTTGTTTAGAGAAGATACAAGTTCTCCAACAGCACTTGATGATTTTGCTGATGATTCTTTCTCATTGTTATTATTATTACTATTACTCAAACCCTCCCCCCAAATTGGCTTCTTCAGATTCATTCTCCTCTCTCTCTCTAAACTGTCACCTGATCTGATCTTCGCCTTCTCTGTAGAGATGCACAAAAGGGGAATGCCAGATTTACACAATTTTTACAAAAACCAATAGCTAATCTTGATTTGTGTTACTTTGGTGGTGGTTAAGTTGTGAAATATTTCTTCAACAAAAAAAAAAAAAGTTGTAAAATATTGACTACACTGTGCCAAGTGAATCGGTAGTAGTATTTTTTTTGTTGAAGGGAATACATTAACATAAAAGAGTCTTTTACAGATTACTAAGAGGAAAAACATAAATACAGTAAGTAACGTAATACATCAAAATATCAGAACTGAAGAGGTGCATTGTATAACTTCTGTTTGTAGAGCAGTCTTCA